>CM024761.1:113345885-113545885 GCA_014218235.1 Colocasia esculenta | reverse complement strand
GTAAATTTTCTGTAATGCTATGGTGATTGCATGAACTCAGTGACACTGTCATATTAGGTTATTTTATTGAAATTTTTGTTTAAGAGAAATTGGTGATAAATGTATATGTACAGTGATTTAATTGTCATAATTATGGTTCTATTCAGAAAATTTTCGAAAATTGAGAATATGTTCTGTTTACTGTCTTTAACTCATGATAAAAATTTTGTGGAGTTCTGATAAAAGTACGTATTTTCATGGGTTTAATAGTGAAAATAGCCATATTAAGTATGTTAGAGTTAATCATGTGTAAATCAGAGGTTAGCAGCATGTTAATGTTTTAATTTGAGCAATTTACCACTGTTAATAGTAATCTGAAGTGGAAATTTGTACATATGCATGAGTAATAAAGTGATGAGAATGATAATGTGATTAAGATAAAATGTGTGCCAAGTGTGACACTGCTACCATAGGGGTCTGAGAGCTGTACCATAGAAAAGTCCCTATGGGAGGCTCAACGTTATGAGATAAATCCTAAGGGCATTAGGATAAAATCCTGGAGGTGGACAAGTACCGCTGGTTAGGGTGGAGAGAGCTTCTCCCGGTTCTGCGCAGTTACCTAGATTTGTCACCGCATTGCCTAGGTGATGAATATGTGAAAGTGAGTGCTAAGTGCTAAGTGATAAGTACTCAGTGCTAAAAGTGATCGTTTTCCTCTACTTGGTGGTTAGGACTATGTGTCACGGCAATTTAAGAGATTAATTGTGATGTTAGTACAAAGTGATAAATGTGAATGAAAGAGTAAGTGCAATGAAAGAAGTGTAAATTGTTATGTAAGGAAGAGTAAAAGATAGCAAAAGTACAAATTTTATGTGAAAACCAATGTACCATTAAATGTGTATTTATTTATGCCATTCATGTGTTAATATCATCATGATTGTAATAACATGTTTAGTACCATATTTAATGTTATGTAATATAGTTTAATAATTTTCATATGATGGTATGTATGAATATGTGCATGTAAAAATGTAAAGAAATGCAATGTGAAAGAGCGAGTAAAATTGACAAAAGAATAAGATAGCATGAGAATGCGTGTAAATCCATATGATTAAGTTTAATTCATGTCAAAACAGTAAGTTAAATGAGTTTATAATCTTGATAATCACATGAAACAATGTCCAAATTCTATGATAAAATTGCTACTTGTTTAGTATGTAGTTCCATACTTAAATTGTGGATGTTTGCCATTCGATTTGGAATATGTTTTTGATCTTCAATTCATGTTTAATATAGGTGATATCATGGTGAATTATTTAAGTTAAAACAACAAATGAAATGTGTAAATAAATGAGAAAAAGTGCATGTGAAAAATGAATAGAGATCATGTTAGGTTGCTACCTACTTTACATATAATTGCCTGTTCTAATTGGTAATGTTGTTACATGATAAAGGAAAGGTTTAGATCGATAAATCATGTTACATGATAGGTGGTTAAGAGTGCATATGTTCATATCATGCATGTGTTAATTGGATTATACTTAACTAGTTTAGAAAGATTACTATCATGTTATGGAATTGTTAGAAAACATGTGTAGGTGACATAAGGGTATGATAAATTTTACTTTAAAACAAAAAGTTAGAAATATGATAAAGTGATATGAATGTATGAGAAATTGACTAAATATCATGCTAAAAGTATTCATCATCTTGTATATAACCTTGTGTTTAAATTTGATTAAATTGTGCCATGATATAATAAAGATTTGAACCAGGTATTATAGAAAATATCATGTGTAGATATCTTGCGTATATGTAGGTTATTTTATGATCTAATATGAGCATGCGTTAAATGTAGAATGTGTTTGGGAGACATATGTGTTGTTATTCATAAAAAGCTTGTGTTATATGAACTGTTGTGACTAGTAGGATAGTAGGAGTTTTGTTATTGTTGGTAATTTAATGTGTATGAGATATGTATAAGTTTGATGTTTTAGATTACTTATTGAGTCTTGTAAGACTCATACTTGCTTCGGCGTACAGGTGTGACAGGTTATCCAGTAGCTGAGGAGTTTAGTGAAGATTGGAGCCACCTACAAGAAGTAGTACTTGAGGAGTTTTATTTTCAATAAGTTGTTTTATTTTATAGCTTGAATAATGTCATTCATATGGACAATGTAAAGGACAATGTATTTTCTTTAAAATTGTAATAATGTGGACTCTAGTACTTTCTTTTACTATATAGACCGTGGAATGTGTGATGATGATGGAATAAAGCAAAGTATTTCTTTTAAATTCCGTTGTACTCTTTCATTATTCATGGACATATCAACCTTATTGTTTAGTGTTGGGTTACTATCCCACTGTGACGATGCTCTTTGTACCGATGGGGATTGGTATAATCGTACCGGTATGAGGAGGGTCGTCACATGCTGCAACTTTAAGTCAAGTTTGATGAGGAAGATAAAGCAATCATGCTATAGTGCTCCCTTCCATCTTCTTTTGACCATCTCATTACTACATTGATGTATGGCAAAGAAACTCTTGCTTTTGAGGAAGTCACTGCAGTTCTTAGGTCTAATGAGGCAAGGAGGAAATACAGCAGCGAGGACTCTCAAGCAGAGGGATTGATTACTAAGGAAAAGGGTCGAGGAAGATCAAAAGATAGGAATCAAGGGAAGAACAGATCAAGATCCAAGTCAAAATCAAAGAAGGCTGAAAAGACAGAGTGCTATAAGTGCCATAAGGAGGGGAACTTCAAAAGAGATTGTCCATTGTTAAAGAAAAAGGAAGAAGACAAGGTCAGGTCTTCTTCAAGTTCTGCTAGCGTGGCAGTGGACAGTGTTGACAAGGTTGCAAGCCCAGAGGGGGGTGAATGGATTGCTAAAAAGGTTTCTAAAAATTTACCTGTTAAAAAGGAATTACTTTGACAAGAAACACTAAACTCAAATGTTAGAGTTAACAAGCAATGGAGACAGAATAAAAACAATCACAAGAACAACAGAAATTTATCTTGGTTCAGATCTCCTATCACAAGAAGTCCTACGTCCAGTATCCAAGTAATAACTTGGGATTCCACTAGCTAAGGGTACAGATATAACAAGTCTTTCTTACTACAGAAGGGAAGCAACCACCCACTCCACAGTAGGTCCTCTCTTCACAGATGAAGAGGATCACTCAAGAAGAGTAAAGAGATGATGACCCCTAGACCAAGCTTATAGCAAATGCTTGATCTGAGGCAGAATCTGAGAGACAATGGAATTACACCAGGAAACAATTCTCTCAGATCTAAACAAGCTCTCCAACTCTAGAAGACTAGAAAGAACAAATGCTTTTTGGAGAGCTAAGAGCAAGAAGTTTTTGCTGAATGAAGGATCGAGCACTTCTGTCTTTTGTTGTTCGAGTGTATTTCCATGGTGACAACACACTTCTATTTATCTTCTCTTGAGGAAGTATCCGTTGAAGTGTCTGTTGTCTCTCATCTTGAAATACGTTAGCAGTATCAGGTCCAACGTAGGAATCAAGAAAACCTGCAGTCATTAAATGCTTAGATAGAAACCCAGAGAGAGAAAGATTGTCTGGATATCCTCTTTGCTTCTGTCAACGTGACAAGTCCAACGTTTTAACGTGTGTGACTACTAGAAACCTACACATAAATAATGTTGGAGCATAGACATTTTAAATGTGTTTAAACTGTCAGTCAACGTTACCGGCACCAGCCATGTTGTAGGAGGATATACCAAAGAAGAAGTTCCATTCTGCCAGCCTTTAAAGTTCTACTTTATGTGACATGAATATAGTAGTCCATAAAAGATGTCGTGCATGCATAGATATTGTACCTAAAATAATAAATGTTTGAGTTTACAGGGTATGCTATAGTTCGCGGGAAAATTTCAAATGCACAGTGATTCAAAATACATTTGAATGACATATGAGATAAACATAATCAAGACTATCTTGTTTATTTTTGAAACTATAATGATTATAAAAATTATTATCAATATTATCCATTAACTATCTAACATAATCGTTGTTGAAGTAAAGCTGATGTTTAGAGACAGTCTATGTATAATGACAGTCAAAGTCCAAACACAACTGATGTTCAAGTGGAGTCGATATGAGTATAATCGTTGTTGGAATGGAATCGATGTTGAGATGTGACCATAATCTATGTGAAAATGTAATTGATGTTGGAGCATAATCGATGTTTGAATGTAGTTGATGTTTAAATGGAATCAATGTTCTAAGTGAAATCGATGTTGAACCAAAATCGATGTTCTAAGTGAAATCGATGTTAAACTGAAATCGATGTTGAATGAAATCGATATTCTAAGTGAAATTGATGTTGAACCGAAATCGTTGTTAAATGAAATCGATGTTCTCAGTAAAATCGATGTTGAGCCAAAATCGATGTTCTAAGTGAAATCCATGTTTACATGAAATCGATATTTTAGGTGAAATCAATGTTGAACCATAATCGTTGTTTGAATGAAATCGATGTTTAAATGAAGTCGATGTTAAATCATAATCGATGTTTTTTATCTTTTAAAACGTAGTCGTTGTTTAAGTGAAATCGATGTTTAACAGAATTGATGTGATATCAAAACAGTAATCGTTGTGAGCTTACAACAGTAGTCGATGTAGACTTAGACAAATCATATGCAATTAACTTCTAATAAAGTTGTGTAAATAACTTACTGAATTTGTTTTATTTGATACATGTTGACAATCTTCAAAAAATAGTGTTAGTCAACAATTTCCAAGGTTTTGTTGATCACAAAAAAATATGTATAATATATAAATATATATATATGGAGATAGGTTGATCATCAATCTCTCCCTTTTTAGTGATGACAAAAATATTAAAAGTATGTATGCGAAAGAACTGAAATAAATTTGCTAGAAACATTTTAAAGTATGTATTTCAGAGTGTTTTCTCCCCCTTTTTGTCAGTAAGCAAAAAGAAAAGAAGAGAATAAGATAGACAAAGAGAAATGGGAGCCAAAAGAGCAAGATGAGATTAATTAGTGAGTGTTTGAGATGTAGAAGGTAGGAGACAGAAGAGAAGCAAGGCATGAGATAATTTGCCCAGCTTGACTTCCTACTCTTCAAAAAGATTCTTAAATACCCCCCAGCTAATGTTATTGGAAGGCCCCATCTCTGCATTGAGTTGTTGAATGTGAAGCTGCCTCTAATCTTCAATAAATTTAGTGTACTCTAGATCGCTGAGAGACAGTCTGTAAAAACAGGGGGTACCAAAACTGGCATGTTGTAGAAACTTATCTATAGATATAGCATACTGAATATTGTGACCTAGCAATTCATGCTTCATAACAACAAACACTTTGTATCTTTCAACCCATATTGAGTAGGGATCTGACACCAGATTGATGGAGTTGAGATCCATGAATTGCTCAGGAGAAATGGTGAGTTGATTAGACTGGAATAGAGATGCATTGAGCTGATCCAACTGGAGAGCAGCCTGATGATTTATTTTATGCCAATCAGATGGGAAAAACCTTTCAGATTCTGCCAACAGAAGAGCTAATACTAAAGATTTAATGAACCCTCTGTGATATTCTCTGAACAGAAAATGATGGAAAGCTAAGGGAGCCCCTTTCTGAACATGGATCCTAGCTTTGACTCTAGCAAACCTTTCAAAAATAATTAGACCAACATCAGAGTCCATGAGCATAAAATGTAAATGAGGGAGCAGCTTGAGTTCAGGCATCTTGAAGGTGGCAACATCAACCTGAAGAGCTGTACTGTCAGGGTGTTGAGACCAAAGATCATTGACTACAATCCGGAATTGGGCAAGCTAGACTTTAGGAAGACCATTAACATGGCTGTAGTCATTGTACATCTGAAATTGCCTTATCGATTTGATTTCCTTCTAAATGAAAGGACCCTAAGAGGAGGTATGTTGACTCACAAACCATTTTGAAAGGGAAAGAGGATGATCTGATGGACAGTATCTGCGATCCCTTGCAATCTTGAACTTTCTGTAGAGGGCTTTATGGGATCTGGCCTACGATTCCTCAGTCTTGGACTGAGCTGAAGAATGAATCTTATTGTGTTCAGGTTTGGGCACAGAGGATACATGAAGAATAAGAGTGAGATATTCTAACAACTTGAGATAAGGGAGGCCAAAAATTGCAGCAAATGTACATTTTTGGAGGTATTCAGTGTATAGGGATTTTCTTCTGTGGACTACTGAGAGAGAGTACCACAAAGGGGGAAATAGAGCTGAAGAGGTGTGGGGAACAAGAACTTTGGAAAGTTTCCTCTTCTTTGAGGCGGGACTTGGAAAGGGCTGAGAGTCAGTCCTATGGTGATGAGAGGAAACAAATAAAACTATTTTGAGAATGGCTTCTTCAAATTCATCCTTAATGTTGGTGACAGTAAGGCCAGTGGTGCTAGCGCTCTCAGGAATGAGAGTGATGAAGGATGATGGAGTAGGAGGATGGAGAGAGGAGGAAGAAGATGGAGGATGATTAGTAGATGGTCCTGCAGAGGAGGGACCAGAGGTAGAGGCTGGAGGTGCCTCAGAAGAAGGGGGTGGAATAGAGGAAGAAGGAGTAGATGATGATGAGGGTTCATCAAAGAAGGGAGTAGGAGAAGAGATGTGTTTGGAAAGAGGTTTCTTGGAGGGTTCAGGAGCAGGTGGAGCAGTGAAGGGAGCAACAGCTGAGGAAGTGGTAGAGTTTGCAAGACTGGAGAAGGATCAACAGAGGGTGAAGGCTCAGAAGGCCCGGAGTCCTCCATATGCACAGAAGTCCCTGATGGCCCAACAACTGTCTCTACTTGCTCAGAAGGCCCGGGTGGCCCTGTTACCTCTTCTGTAGGAATGGATGGCCTTGATGGCCCTGGAACTAATGTTGCCTGCACAGTCTGATTTGCTTGGTCTGTCTGTATAGAAGGCCCTGATGGCCCAGTAGTAACTATAGGTTTGGATATAACTGACCCTGATGGCCCTGGTTCAGATACAGATGGAGGAATTGGAGTGGCTTGAGCTGAAGGGGGTGCTACAAAAGTAGAAGAAATTAAGTGATGTCTCACAAATTGTGTGAGATCAATTACCATACTCTTTAAACTATCTAAATCATTTTTCATAACTAGGAGCTCAGATCTTACTTCACATATAGCTTTGGCTTGAGAGCTTTGACTATGAACAACAGATGCAAAATCTACCTGAAGTGAACAAAATAGCTCTCCATGAGCATCCAACCGTGCTACAACAGGGTCCAGATGAACACATACCTTCATTTTATTAGGTTTATTATGACCCCTTCTAGTGAGTTTAGGAATACTGCTAGTGGCAGCTTTTTATCTTTCAACAGCACAAACATCTGGCTCATCATGCATAGCTGCAAAATCTGTTTGCTATTGAGCAATATCATCATCATCATCATCATCAAAAGCATCTTCCACTATCCTTCTTGAAAGGGATCTTCAAAGACAATAGCAGCAGGCTCCCCCTGAGCTGGAGCATCTTTCATAGGAACTTCTTCTGATTGGCCTTGAGGTATACCATCTGCAACAACTTCTTCATGCTCTTCTGCAACATGAGTACCTTCAACTGGAGCACTTTGTGATTCTTCAACAGGGATTGCTACATGCTCCCCCTCAGTATGAGCAATTTCCTCAAGAGGACTAACAAAAGTTTCTTGTGCAACAGGAGTTTCAAATGTAGGTTCAGGTACAACACCTTCAGCTATTGCCCAAAGGGCTCAATGTGTTCAGGAGCAATGTCTTCAATTCTCCTTTCAGACAATGTGGATGCAACAGGTTCATCATCCCTAACTACAGTCTCAACTTCTCGAACAGATGGAGCTTCAGTAGTAGAGGTATCTCCTATGATGGCTTCTCCTTCAGCCATGGAAGTTTTTGACCAAACATTTGCAAATAGAGAAAAACCACTTTTCTTTAAGTTCTTGGTTCAGATGGGCTGCCCCATTTTCTCCAAAAGTTCCCCTTCCAGATAAACTTCAAAATGTCGAAAAATTTTGGTAAGTAGATGAGCATAAGGAAGGGATACTGCCAACTTGTTCTTCTTATCCCAAATAAGTTCATTTGCAGATTTCATCTTGTCAAACATAATTTGTGCCATATTCACATCGTGATTTTGCACAGCCCAAAACATAACATCAGCATCTCCTTTAGTGCATTAATAAAAAGTGGCACTGTGAGGTACTAAAATTTGGCAAACAATAAAGTGCAGCAGCCTATTGAAAGCATTAAATTGATTTATGTCAATTTTTCCTTCCCGATCTTATACTCTATTCCAATAATCCCAAGGCCTTTGGCATGAATATCTACTGAGTTGATCAAGTTGTGACCTACCTTAGAGACACCAAATAAATTCTCCAACATATCAAAAGTGATACGAATGACCTTACCTTTGACAAAAGAGGTGAGTGTCCCTTCATCTTCAGACTGAAGGCAGGTGTAGAATGCCTTAGCCAAGTGCAGATAGCTAGGTTCGGAAACAGTACAAACCTCTGTCCATTTCATCCTCTGTAGAGCTTCAATCACACTAACCATCTCATGCTTCTCCAAATCTGCCAAATCAACTACCTCATTTCCTTAAATCTTGATCTTCACTGCCTGAAATCTTTCGAGCTGTTCTACCGTAAGCAAAATAGCACTGTAACCTCCCAAACTGCTGGAGCTACCAGAAGCGGCCATGGAAAATTTCAAGGGAAAGCTCTGGAGGGTCGTGGAAGGAAGAGGAGTAAAACCCCTCAAGAAATTTAGCGGGAAGAATCAAATCATTCGAGAATGAGGAGAAGGATTCAGGAGTCAATGGTGCATTTCGCAGACCTCGGAGTCGAAAGGGTGCGAAAGGAGAGAGAGAGAATCGGTAAGGGATGAGTTGCCTTCGCAATAGAGAAAGATAAAGTGACTACTAAAAAAGCAAAGCATTAATTGTATAAGATGACAAAATAAAGGGTATCGATATTGTAAAGGTGAAAAGAATAGAGAGTAGATTTATTCAAGTAAGAAGAGAGAGAGAGAGAGTTAAAACTTGTTCTGAATGGATTATTTTATTTTAGTCATATGTAGATAAATCTGTTACAAATTGCACATGCCTAATTCTCATCTCAAAGAGGTAAATCTCTCTTCAGGTAAGACTTTTGTAAAGATGTATGCTAACTGATTTTGAATATCTACAAAGGAAATATTAATATTAACATTTGCTACATGATCTCGAATAAAATGATATCTAACCTCAATATGCTTTGTCCTCAAGTGCTGTATAGGATTCTTGGTGAGATTGATAGCACTGGTGTTGTCACATAATAGTGGAATAGTTTTGATGTGTAGTCCATAATCTTCAAGCTATTGTTTGATCCAAAGGAGTTGTGTACAACAGCTCCCGGCGGCTACATATTCAGCTTCAGCTGTAGATAATGCTCCTGAATTTTGTTTCTTTGAAGACCATGATATTAAGCATCTTACAAGAAATTGACAACAACCACTGGTGCTATTTCTATCCACTTTGCATCCAGCATAGTCAGCATCCGAGTATCCAATTAAATTTGTTTCTCAGGCTTTAGGATACCATTGACCTAAGTTATGAGTATGAGCTAAATATCTAAAAAAAAAAATTATTGAGATTATGTGTGATTCCTTAGGATCAGATTGATACCTTGCACACATGGATGCACTAAATAAAATATCAGGTCTACTTGCAGTAAGATAGAGTAGAGAACCAATCATACCTCTGTAAAGTTTCTGATCCACCTTCTTACCTTTTGGATCACTATCTAACTTGGTAGAAGTGCTCATGGGAGTAGACAGTGGTTTGGCATTTTCAAATCCAAATTTCTTTAATAATTCCTTGGTGTATTTGTTCTGATTGATATGAGGTTCTTCCTTGCTTTGCTTGATTTGTAGTCCAAGGAAGTAGTTGAGTTCTCCCATCATGTTCATTTCAAATTCTCCCTGCATTAGCTTTTCAAAATACTTATACAGAGATTCATCAGTAGATCCGAAGATAATGTCATCTATATAAATTTGAACAATTAATATATTTCTGGCATTAGTTTTAATGAAAAGAGTGATATCTACTTTTCCTCTAATAAAATCATGGTTCAATAGAAATGCACTAAGTCTTTTATACCAAGATCTAGGATCTTGTTTTAAACCATATAAAACTTTATGTAATTTAAAGACATAATTAGGATAATCTAGGTCATTAAACTAGGAGGCTGTTCTATATAGACTTCCTCCTTTATAACACCATTTAGAAAACTGATTTTACATCCATTTTAAAAGGTTTTAAATCCAATATAGATACATAAGCAAGTAAAATTCGAATAGCCTCAAGTCTATCAACTGATGCATAGGTTTCATCGAAGTCTATGTCTTCTTCTTGAAAATAGCCCTGAGCAACCAGTCTAGCCTTATTTCTAGTAATAACACCAGCTTCATCTAATTTGTTTCTGAACACCCATTGGTGCCAATCACAGGATGATCCGATGGTCTAGGAACAAGGGACTAGACCTAATTTCTTTTGAATTGATTTAGTTCATCTTGCATGGCTAGAATCCAAGATTCATCAGTTAGTACTTCATTGACTGTCTTCGGCTCCATTTGAGAGACATATGCTAGGTAATCACAAGGAATAACATTACCTCTAATTCTTACCCCAACAGATGGATCTCCAATTATGTTTTCTTCTGAATGATCCTTTTTATGTCTCCATTCCTTAGGAAGATCAGAATGAGTAATATCTTTTTGTCGCAGTTCTTCCAAGGGAGGATCCTCATTGTCTTTGATGGATGCTTCCTTCAGTTTCTTGCATAGATTTTTGTACCTTCATCATCGCTAACAATTTCCTTTCTCAAGGAAGGGTTAGATTCATCAAAAATGACATGTACAGTTTGTTCAATTAATAAACTTCTTTTATTGAAAACTCTATATCCTTTGGGTTTAGAAGTGTAACCTATAAAAATACCTTCATCGGATTTAGGATCCAACTTACCAATATTCGACTTAACATTGTTGTGAATGAAGCATGGGCATCCAAAAGTTTTGAGATGGCTGATCTTGGGTTTCTTCTGCTTGAAAAGTTCATATGCTATTTTCTTCAGTATGGGCCTGATGATAGCTATATTGTTTATGTAGCAAGCTGTATTAATTGCTTTTGCCCAGAAATATCTTGGAAGATTGTATTCAAATAACATAGTTCTTGCCATATCCAGTAGTGTTCTATTCTTCCTCTCAGCTACTCCATTTTGCGGTGGTGTTCTTAGTGCTGAGAAGTTGTGTGCAATCCCTAGATCATCACAGAATTCTACAAACCTATCATTCTGAAATTCTCCTCTATGATCTGATCGAATACTTATGATGTTGAACTTTTTATTTCTAAACTAACTTGCTGAACTTTATAAAATCTTCAAAGGTGTCATCTTTGTGTTCAAGAAATGATACCCATGTGTATCTAGAGAAATCATCAACAATAATAAATCCAAAGTTCTTCCCTCCTAAACCTGTAGTTCTCATTGGTCCAAATAGGTCCATATGAAGCAGTTTTAAAGGTTTAGAGGTAGTGACAATTGTCTTGGATTTGAAAGAAGATTTTGCATGTTTTCCTTTTACACAAGGTTCACAGATGTTATCCAGTTTTGAATTCATCTTGGGTAGACCTTCCACTAGGTCATATTTGATAAATTTTCTGATTCTATCTAAGCTTGCATGTCCTAGTCTTCTGTGCCATAGTTCAACATTTTGCTCTTTGCTAGCTGCCAGACAAATATCTTGACTTTTCAGATCTTCCAGATATAGTACATAAAGATTTCTATCTCTACAGGCTTCAAAAATTGTTGTTCCTTCCTTGATGATTAGTCATTTGAATTCCTGAAACTTTATTTGATGACCATTGTCGCATAGCTGACTGATGCTGATCAAGTTATGCTTAAGACCTTTGACGCAGAGAACTTCTTTTATCAGTGTCTTGTCTTTGCTTCCAATTGTTCCACAACCAATGAATGTGCCTTTACCATTGTCTTCATATGTTACTGTTCCTTCTTCATTTTTGATAAATGAGAACAACTTTTTATTTTCGGTTATATGTCTTGAGCACCCACTGTCCAGGTATCACTTTGATGCTCTAAGGCTTCCCTGTAATAAATCAATGAAATTTAGGTACCCAAGTTCTTTTTGGTCTTGATTGGTTAGCTTCTACAGAATTCCTTTCTGGAACCCACTTTAGGATTTTAGTTGTACAGGTATTTTTCGTATGACCCAATTTGTTACAGTGAGTGCAACAGACAATATCATTTATTGTTTTGTTTGACTTACTATTTTATTTTTTTTGTTTTATAACCAAGTTCTTGTTCAGCTACAAATCTTGGCAGTGGATATACTTTGGGATATACAACTGTTTCCTCATTTTCTGGTGGAGTATACCCAATTCCATATTTCTTCCTACCTGATCTTCTTGCCCCTTTTAATATTAATGAAGTTCTTCCATTTGTTAACTTCTCAATTGTGGCTGTTAAATACTCCTTGTCTTTTGTTAATACATTAATTTCATTCTTAAATTTACTTATGGTTTCCTGGCTTTCCAGACTTAACATTTTTTCATTCTTAATTTTTACATCTTCACATAGCAACTTGTTTCTTCTTTTTAGTTCTAAATTTACTTTTCCAATTGTTCAGTTTTTGATTTAAATCTGAGTTGTTATTTCAAGACATGCATAATTTTTCTTGATTGACTTTAATTGTTTATATATATCTTTATATTTATCATATAGTTCATTGAATGCTTCTTCTAGACTATATGAATTAGAGTCATTACATGAAGTAAAAGAAGAGTCTGAAGTTACCTTATCGTCGATATTGCGATAAATGCTAGGTTGGCCTTTTCTTCTTCACTAGAGCTTGATTCACTGCCTATGTCACTTTTATTGTTCCATGCAGCAGCCATAGCCTTCTTTTTTTATTTCTTAAATTTCTTGGTATTATTCTTCTTCTTGAACTCCACCTTCTTAAGTTTCGGACACTCAGCCTTAAGATGTCTATGCTTCCTACATTCATAACAGATAGGCTCGGGTGTTTTGAATTCTTTGTCTTCAAGTCTTTTGAATTCTTTGCTTTTCTTGAAGTGTCTCCTTCCTAACAGATATTTCTTTTTAGCTAGAATTCGTTGTAGTTGTCTAGAGAGGAAAGCTTCTTCATCTTCACTTCTTTCACTTTTCGATTTGCCTTCAGATGTGTTTTCTACAGCCTTGAGGGCATTGTTGTACTATTTCTTGCTGGAGGATTCTCCCAGCCTTTCCATGTTTATCTCATGAGCCATTAGAGACCCAATGAGTTTTTCGAGAAACATTGCCATGAGATCATTTTCTTCCTCTATGGCAGTAACCTTGGGAGTCCATGTAGTTGGTAAGGATCTAAGTATTTTCCTTACCATATCTTCTGTCTCATACCTTTTGCCTTGTCTAGCTAGGCCATTTGTGATGTCTGTAAATCTACTGTACATTTGAGAAATGGACTCTCCAGAATGCATTTGAAATTTGTCATGCTATGTTACCAGTATATCTATTCTAGTTTCTCATACATTGTATGTTCCTTCATAGGTAAGTTTTAACTTGTCCCACATTTCTTTTGCTGATTTGCAAGCAGATATCATGTTGAACTCCTTCTTGCTTAGTGAATAACACAATATACTCTTTGCCTTCCTATTCTAAGACATTTGCTTCCTGTCAGCATCTGTCCAGTTTTCTTTGGAGTTCAGAATTACCAGATCTCTGTCTTCTATTATGGTCCACAACGAATAATCTAGACCTTGAAGAAAGGACTCTATTCTTGTCTTCCAATAATTGTAGTCTTCTCCATCGAATAGTGGAGGCCGGTTGACTAATTGTCCTTCAGCATATCCTTGGGCTACCATTTATCTTTGCTCTTTAGAATGTGAGATCTTCTTCTTGAAGAGACTTGGCTCTGATACCACTTGTTGACCAGGTTGCAAGTCCAGAGGGGGGGGGTGAATGGATTGCTAAAAAGGTTTCTAAAAATTTACCTGTTAAAAAGGAATTACTTTGACAAGAAACACTAAACTCAAATGTTAGAGTTAACAAGCAATGGAGACAGAATAAAAACAATCACAAGAACAATAGAAATTTATCCTGGTTCAGATCTCCTATCACAAGGAGTCCTACGACCAGTCCCCAAGCAATAACTTGGGATTCCACTAGCTAAGGGTATAGTCCCCCTTAAGGACACTTACACATCTAGTACCAACTGACCTTCTCTTCACTACACGAAGAGGCAATACATCACTTGATACAACAGGTCCTTCTTACTACAGAAGGGAAGCAACCACCTACTCCATAGTAGGTCCCCTCTTCACAGATGAAGAGGAACTCTCAAGAAGAGTAAAGGGATGATGGCCCCTAGACCAAGCTTATAGCAAATGCTTGATCTGAGGCAGAATCTGAGAGACAATAGAATTACACCAGAAAGGAGTTCTCTCAGAACTAAACAAGCTCTCCAACTCTAGAAGACTAGAAAGAACAAATGTTTTTTTGCAGAGCTAAGAGCAGGAAGCTTTTGCTGAATGAAGGATTGAGCTCTTCTTCCTTTCGTTGTTCGAGTATATTTCCATGGTGACAACACACTTCTATTTATCTTCTCTTGAGGAAGTGTCTGTTGTCTCTCATCTTGAAATACGTTAGCTATATCAGGTCCAATGTAGGAATCAGAAAAACCTGTAGTCATCAAATGCTAGGATAGAAACCCAGAGAGAGAAAGATCATCTGGATATCCTCTTTGCTTCTGTCAACGTGGCAAGTCCAACATTATAACGTGTGTGACTACCGAAAACCTGCATACAATAAATGTAACGGACCACGCCGTTCAAACCCGTTAACACCATAACGAGCTTGACACGACTCCGTCTCCCACGATCGGGCCGAAGCCTCGCAAGGGATATCAAACACATATATCTGTGGAAATACAAAAGAACCACATTAAGCATACATAAGTTGCATTGCTTATATATGACCATGAGAAAAGTACATTTCCAAGTTCCTTATATAATCAACATAACATAAACATAGCCCGAGACAAACCCCCAAGGCTCTATAAGAAAGAACTTTACTTTGCTGGTGGTGACGGCCTAACTCTGCTATGAGGCTAGTCCGAGCTACTAGAGGGACGTGAAGCCTCCTGCTCGCCCTCACCTGGAAGAAAAAGGGGTGAGCCTCACAAGTCATTGGCTCAGTAGGGTAGCTCCCCCAAGCCGAGAAACACAATTAATATTATGGTTGTAAAATATGTAATCACCTAAACATGATACTACAATGCTGGTAAATAAATAAACGACAACACACGTCAAGTGCACTAGCTAAAGGAAGGGTACGCCGAACACGAGTCTCGAGAACTGGTTCGCGACACCAGCCACAGACCCGGACAAGCCACACAAGTACACCTCTCAGTCTCGCAGCCACAGACGAAAGGTCCAGCTGCCGCTCCACCTCAACAAACAAGGACTGTGGAGACAAACTACACCACACCTGCAAGCAACACTACTGTAGGACCAAGCCTGACACCTTTAGGGGCTCCGGCCAAGAACCCTAAAGTGAGGCACTAGAACAGGACTAGCTGAGGACTAGTACATCTACTGGTGTCCGTCCCTCAACTAAGAGCGCGCTACAAATGGCCGTACACTCACAAACACAAGCCGTTGTCCCCTGTCGTCTTTCCCCTCAGCCAGACGTACTACTCAAGCACAAGAGGAGGGTGTCCAGGAAGGTGACACAAACCTTGACGGTACTCTCGTACCTGGACAAGCCCTAAGCACCCGGTGCTAGGGTAACCGACTAGAGAGGTAACTACGGAAGGCATGACACCTAACCCGCTATGCACGCAAATGAACGCAAAACTCTTCGGTATTAATCATTACACGGGTCCACACTACCCACACAGATCCTACATTACCTTGGTAACGCAGCCTAAGCAATGTGGAACACAAACTGGACAGACTAGCCACAGCTCACCAGAGCTCGGGTGGCCCCTTTCATAAACACGTCCAAACTAGAAGCCGCCTTTACCTTTCAAGTCGCGTCGGACATACAAGATGCTACCTTTCTCTAAATCACGTCGGGTGTAGGCGATGCGTTAACAAATGCATCCCTTGCACTGGACGCCTTTCGGGGTTCAGTAGCACATTCAACAAAGCTGTCCGGAAATCAAACCTCCCCATCTCATGTCATGTAAAATAGGAATTAAACATGTAAATGGGATTCCTACATATGCTTATTAACATGCTAGTGCAATTCCCACATGTAGATACCTCATTCAAGCATCGTACAAGCCAATCCATATGAAAACAGGGTGGGAATCATGGTGGAGTTCCCCTACCAGTGCAAGAAGCGCAATTCCGACACCACCACGAGATTCCCCGTGCTCCCACGCTCTTCCACGCGCCAAAACCTCGCCAAACGGAACCCGATTACCTTCAAAATGCCAAGGTTTTCTTCACAGCCACAACAACATCTCCCCCATGCCAGAGCAGTGTAACTGCACTGTTCGGCTGGGGACGATACACTTAATAGCATTAAACCAAATCATGTCGCGCTTACCGGACGCGATCAGCATCGCATCCGCTATGGCCGAAGCAATTAAACTTGACCGTCACCCTGCATGCGCCACTCGGCGCGCATGCAGCGACTGCCACACAACGGCGGTTCAATATCGCGTCCTGTATAGCGACTGCAATTAACATTTGTAATCGCGTCCCACTTACTGACCACGATAAGAAACTAGATCGCATCTGGTAAACCGGACGCGATAAGCCTCTATGAATCGCGTCCTCTGTTTACGCCACGATCTTAATGAGCCCGACAGAGCCCGATTTTGGCTGGGTTGCCCAGCACCCCTGCCTACAACCTGACCAAAAATAAGCTGTAAAAGCCATATAGACCTCCATGGTCTAACAATGGTCACACATTGGCCTCCGAAACCCGGTAAACCACGATCCGAACCTTCCGGTCATTACATTACTATCACCTAAAAAGAATTTCGACCTCGAAATTGAAGCGATAAATATAAACATTGTTCAGAACCTATACAACTATCACCTAAAAAGAAAGGTGCTACTTACTGGAACAAATATGGATATGTTTTGATCATCTCTTCAGCCAACTCCCAAGTATCTTCACCACCTTTCCGATTCTCCCATCGAACTTTCACCAACTCGATGTTTTTGTTCCTTAACTTTTGAGTCTGCCTGCCTGTGATCATTACCGGATATTCTGGCATGGAAATATCTGGCTTCAAATCATCCCGCTGGTAGCTCACAATTTGAGAAGAATCTCAGATATATTTCCTTAACATGGAAACATGGAATACATCGTGAGCATCCGTGAAATCTGCCAGAAGCTCCAACCTGTAAGCTGTCTCCCCAATTCTTTCCAAGATCCGAAAAGGACCCACAACTTGCCTCTCTTACTGAACCTTAGAACACCTTTAGTCGGGGAAACTTTCAAAAATGCATATTCACCAACCTCAAACTGCAAGGGCCTACGCCGAACATCCACGTAGCTCTTTTGTCTACTTTGAACTGTTTGAAGTTTTCTTTAATAAATTTGACCACTTTTGCACATTTCTAAACCAATTCCGGTCCCATTACTTGCCTTTCACCCACTTCATGCCAATTCAACGGTGTTCTACAAGGTCTCCCATAAAGTTCTTCATATGGTGCCATGCCTATACTTGAATGATAGCTATTATTGTAGACAAACTCAACCATGTCAAGGTGATGTTCCCATCCACCTCCCCAAGCCAAACAACATGCCTGAAGCATATCTTCAATGGTCTGGATTGTTCTCTCCGTTTGTCCGTCGGCTTGGGGATGGTATGCGGAACTATACCTTAATTGTGTGCCTACAATTCTTTGCAAACTCCTCCAAAATTCTGATGTAAACTTGGGATCCCGATCTGAAACAATAGTAACCAGTATCCCATGCAATGGCACAATTCTTTCAACATATAACTTTGCCAATCGATCCACTGCCCATGACATGCTAATCGGTAACAACCTGCACACTTTAGTTAACCGATCAACAAAATCCCAAATACCTGTTGGGTTTTCCATATAACATGTTTTGATGATCACATTAATATCCTTGAACATTGATTTAATGCAAAATCGATATGCTAACTAACATGAAAAACATCATGAAAGTGATTGAGTTAAACATTGCTAAATCATACAATGTATATCACTAACAATGTATTTGCATGTAGGTGCACAAGCATGAAAGATGGAGCATTGAAAAGATGAGCAAATAGCACAAGAAACTATCAAAGAGGTGTATATGTCGATAGGCTTAGGGCATGTGTCGACAGATACACACAGGCAACCCAAGACAGAACTCAGGTTTGCATCTCTGAGTGCACCTGTCGACAGATGCAATGTACCTGTCGACAGATACACACAGGCAACCCAGGACAGAGCTCAGGTTTTGTATTCCTGAGTGCACCTGTTGACAGATGAAAATTGCCTGTCGACAGATACACTCAGAAACTCAATTTTCTGAAACCCAGTTCTCAGCCTGAGTGCGCCTGTCGATAGATGCAAGTGCACCTGTCGACAGACGACGGAAACACGAGATTTAGAGTTTCCAAATCCGGCCCCACTTGGGTGTTTCCTTCCTCCACGACCCCCACCTTTACCTAACACTATATAAGCATCCTTTTGGAGCCAAATTCGCAGAGAGCAGCCTCCCATCCAAGAGCCTCCAAGGGACCAAGAGGAAAAGCCCCAAATTGCTGCTCTGCTTCAACTTTCTGCCCAGATCGTCGTGGAATCGCCATCCATGCGAAGTTGAAGCTGGATCGTCGTCAGTTCAACCTTCTACATCGATCAGTCTACATCCAATCGAAGTTTGAAGAGCGTTTGTACGATCCACGAGAAGAATTCCAACTGGATTTGTTCCCCAACTCTAAATTCTTCTCCATTTCACAATTTCCATTCCATCGTGTGTGTGTGGTTGTGTTTCGAGCATCCTTTGTGCTTGATTCACGAATTTGTGGTTGTTCTGATCGTGGTTCATCAGACAACGTGTGTGTGTTTGAGTTGTTGTGTTGAACTCGCTCATAAGCAGTCGTTTCTGCGTGTGTGTGTGGACGGTGGATGTAGGATACACGAGTTGTGTACTCCGAACAACCTTAAGTCATCGTGTTCTGTGGTTTGTTCGCATTTTGCGATAGATGATTGCAGGCACGGTGTTCATACGCACGTTTGATACCCTGTTCTCATTATATCAACTCAAGCTGTCTTAATCTCAATCAAATTCTAATCAAGTTTCATTAAGATTGCTGCTGCACCAAAAAGAAGCCATCAGTAAATAGAAATTTCCGTAATCTATTCAACCCCCCCTTCTAGATTACCATATTGTGTTATTCCGCATAACCCTTCAATTGGTATCAGAGAGAGGTTTCTCCGATTTACAGCTTTTCGTAAATTGATCTAGCGATCAGGAGATTTTCGATCTTATGGATTCTAGCAAAGGGTATATGGCCGAGGGACATTCAGTAACCAGGCTACCCTACTTTGATGGCACTGACTACTCTTATTGGAAAAATCGCATGCAGGTATTTTTGAGAGCTCAAAATTACGAGCTGTGGAAGATAGTCAGCAAGGGACCATATGTGTTGCCCGAGGATGAAGACACCTGGACGAAAGACCAAATAGCTAAAGGAACTCTCAACTGGAGCACACTAAACATGATGCAATGTGCGGTGCATCCAAAGGAGTTTTCAAGAGTCTCCACATGCTCAACAACAAAAGAGATGAGGGACAAACTTGAACTCATTTACGAAGGTACGTCCGAGGTAAGGGAAACTAAAGTTAGCATGTTAGTGTCTGAATATGAAATGTTTAAGATGAAAACTGATGAAAACATATCAGACATGTTTGCAAGATTCATGCTAATAGTTAACGGGCTAAAAGGTCTTAAGAAGGAATACTCTGAAAGTGACTTAGTAAGAAAGATACTTCGATCTCTTACTTCATCTTGGAACACTAAGGCCACTGTCATTGAGGATTCCAAAGACCTTTCCAAAATGAAATTGGATGAACTAATTGGCTCCTTAATGACATATGAAATCAACATCAAAAGAAAAGAATTAGAAGAAAATCCTAGGAAGTCAATTGCTTTAAAAGCATCCAACAAAACATCAACAAGCTCCAAGAAATCCATTCAACAAGATAGTGATGAGCAAGGAACATCTAGTGAGAGTGATAATGATGAAATGGCAATGCTCACTAGACAATTCAAGAAATTTCTGAAGTTCAAAAGGAGAGACTCAGGTAACTCCAAACCCTTCAAGAAAATTTTTCACAGAAATATGAGTCCAACAAAAATCTGATATTGTTTGTTATGAATGCAAGAAACAGGGGCACATGAGAGGAGAATGCCCGGAACTCAAGAAGAAGCTGAAGAAGGAAAAATTCACCTCCAAGAAAGCCAAAGCAATGTTGGCTACCTGGAGTGATGAACATGAAGATGAAGATGCACAAGAAACATCCGATGATGAAGAAGTGAAATGCTTAATGGCTAGGAGTGATGACTCCACCGAGGTAAACTTCTCATTTGATGATTTCACTGCAAGTGAATGGGAGGAAGCATACACTACTCTATTTGAAAATTTTTGTGAATATAGATCTGAAAATAAAGCATTAAAAAAGAAATGCAACTCCCTTGTGCATGATAAGAACAATGATGAACGAATTGCATTCCTGACAAAAGAAATAGAAATGATGAAAGTTGATGAAAAGACTCATAATGAAGAGATGGATTGCTTGAAAATGAAACTACAAGAAACACGTAAAGAAAATGACTGTTTAATCCATTCTCTTGAATTCCTTCAAGAAGAACATCTAGAAACAAAGAAAAAGTTGGAACAAACTGAAAAGGAATTGAAAGAGAAATCTGAGGACTTGATGAAATTTTAAAAGGGAAGCAAAATCTAGATGCGGTTTTGGGTGCTAAAATACATGTAACCAAGCATGGGTTAGGATATCAACCTGTCAAACAAAAGAAAATAGGAGAGTCATTGATCACTTCCTTTGTTGATCCTAGTCCAAGCACAAGCAAGCATGTTCCCATAAAGCATAAAACAAGTCAATCTCAAACCAAAGTGTTGCAACCCAAACAATCAAACAAACAAAATGCTCCCAACAAACAAAAGAAAAAGCCACCTGTCGACAGATGGAATGGCGCCTGTCGACAGGAAAGAACAACTTCAACCAATAAACAGTCTATCAAGCAACAAAAAATTGAAAAGAAAATTCCTTCATGCAAAGTGTGTAAAAAGATTGGTCATGATGAAAAAACAATCCAAAGAAACAGAAATTCAAACAAATTTGGATTCCTAAACATCTACTTTGCTGCATGAATGAAATTTTGGGACCCAAAGTAATTTGGGTACCAAAACCTCTTGTCTGATCCACATATGCAGGAATGCCTAGCAGCCCAACATCAAAACAAATGGTACTTGGATAGCGGCTGTTCGAGGCACATGACAGGCGACAAATCTAAATTTTGTTCCATAGTGGAGAAAGACGGAGGACAAGTCATCTTTGGAGGTAACAACAAAGGCCAATAATTGGCACAGGTAATGTTAGTAAGTGTCCCTCCAATTCAATTGAAAATGTACTGTTGGTTGATGGCCTTAATCACAACTTGCTTAGCATAAGTCAATTGTGTGATAGAGGTCACAACGTCATTTTGAATCAAATTCATGTCAAATTGTTGATAAAGAAACAGGAAGTGTAAAATTTTCTGGAAAAAGAGTGAATAACATTTACTTAGTTGACTTAGATGATCCAGAAAATGATAACTTGTGTCTTGTTGCAAATAGACAGGATGAATTGACCTTGTGGCATCATAGGCTTGGCCATGCGAGCTACAACGTGTTGCACAAGATCATGAAGCTCAAATTAGTAAGTGGACTTCCTGACATTTCTTTTAACAACAATGAAAGTTTTTGTGATGCATGTGCACAGGGAAAACAGACCCGAAAGTCTTTCAAATCTAAAGCACCGGTAAGCACATCTAAACCATATGAACTGTTGCACATAGACCTTTTTGGACCAACTAGAACTCTAAGTCTCAATGGCAAACGTTTTGGTTTTGTCATTGTAGATGATTTTTCTAGGTTCACATGGGTCAAATTCTTGGCACACAAAAGTGAAACACTTACAATCTTCCAAGAATTCTTTAACAAGATTGAGCATGGCAATGTGAATAAAATATGTTCAATCCGCACCGATCACGGGGGAGAATTTGATAACAATGCATTTTCTGATTTTTGCAGGCACCAAGGGATTGAACATTTGTTCTCTTCCCAAGGACTCCAGAACAAAATGGAGTAGTGGAGAGGAAAAACAGAACATTGGTGGAAATGGCTCGCACTCTTCTAGTTGAAGGCCAACTCTTCAAAAGCTTTTGGGCAGAAGCAGTGAACACTTCATGCTACATTCTAAACAGAGCCATGGTAAGACCTGTGATAAAGAAAACCCCCTACCATTTGTTGAAAGGTAAGAAACCCAACCTTGGGTACTTCCGAGTTTTTGGCTCAAAGGTATTTATTCATAACAATGATAAATCTGATTTAGATAAATTTGAAGCCAAAAGTGATCAAGGTGTTCTTCTAGGCTACTCAGAACACTCTAGGGCATATAGGGTGTTTAACAATAAAACACGCACTGTGGAAGAAACTCCACATGTATTTTTGATGAGACTTATGCCAAATCTAACAGCTTGAACGTTAACAGAATTGAAAAAGAGGATGAAGGAACATCGCTTAAGGACCTACAAGTCAAAGCAAAAGACAAATCTGAAGAAGATTCCAAGACCAAAGGTGGATATCTTCACAGGGACTACGATGAAGATGATGAAATAGCATTCAGAAAACAAGATGAAACACTTGAAGAGAATCCACCAGAAAGTGAACCTCTTGAAGAGCGACATTCACAAGATCAAATTCCTCAAGGACAAGATACTCCCGGCCCTTCAACAATCACAAATGTGAGGTATTCCAAAGATCACCCACTTGATGATGTGATAGGTAGTTTAAATGACTCTGTTCAAACAAGGTCTCAAGTAAGACAAATAATTGAACATGATCTTTTTGCTTTTGTTTCTCAAGTGGAACCCAAAAATGTTGAACAAGCCTTAAAAGATAACTCGTGGATTGATGCTATGCATGAGGAACTTGGTCAATTTCAAAGAAATAATGTATGGAGTTTAGTTCCTAGAACCCCTGAAATTTCTGTCATAGGAACTAGATGGGTGTTTAGGAATAAACTTAATGAAGAAGGAAAAGTGGTCAGAAATAAAGCAAGACTCGTAGCAAAAGGATATAGTCAAGAGTTTGGTGTAGACTTTGAAGAGTCATTTGCTCCTGTAGCCAGGTTAGAAGGAGTCAGAATTTTATTGGCATATGCATGCTCCCTTAAGTTCAAACTCTATCAAATGGATGTTAAAACTGCTTTCTTAAATGGCTATATCAAAGAAGAAGTCTATGTCTCTCAACCACCAGGTTTTGAAAATTCTGAAATGCCTAACCATGTGTATAAATTGCACAAAGCTCTTTATGGTTTGAAACAGGCACCTCGAGCTTGGTATGATAGACTGAGCAATTTTCTGGTAAGCAAAAACTACTCAAAAGGTAAAGTAGACCAAACACTCTTCACTAAGAAAGTTCGCAATCACATAATTGTTGTTCAAGTTTATGTGGACGATATCATATTTGGTTCTACTAACCCTTCACTGTGTGAAGAATTTTCTAAACACATGCACAGTGAATTTGAGATGAGTCTAATGGGGGAGCTTCAATTCTTTCTTGGTTTGCAGGTGAAACAACATGAAGAAGGCTTCTTCATAAATCAAGAAAAATATGTCAAAGAGCTTCTCAAACGATTTCAATTTGAGCAAGCCAAACCAGCCTCCACCCCAATGAGCACAAGCGTCAAATTGGAAAATTATGAGAAAGGTAAACCAGTAGATGCAAAGCACTTCCGAGGTATGATTGGCTCTGTAATACCCCAAATTTTTATTACTAGTTATTTATTCCAAAACAAGGATAATTAAGTTATAATACATTAATGTTATCTATAAATTGAAATAATTGACGTGTAAGTATGACCGGTGGTAATGAACATTACCCCAGTGACGCGCATCGAAATACGTGCCTCCACAGAGCGATTCTGGAAAACGACGTCAAAATAAAAATCCGAAAACATCATAATTTCCAGAAAAATGTGAAGAAATTTAATGTGTAATTACATGAATTTTTCGACGTACGGATTTCAACGTACAATCGACGCGACCATTTTTCGGGTGATTTTTCACCTATTGCAAAATAAAATCTAAAAATTTATTAAAAATCATCACAATTAGTAAAACCATCGTATTAATGTATGGTTAAAATTTCATGATTAATGGATATCATTTGAGTATGTTTACATCAACCTTAGTGGACCAGCTGAATTACTTAGGATTTACGGAATGGCTTTTCTGGGTTAATTGTATAAGGGGTACGTGGAGGCTTTAGATGAAGACAACACTTGAGGAAACATGGTAACACCTCAGTTACCATGTGTAACTCTCTCATCTTGCATGGGCTAGGTGTCCAAGTGAGGTAAAAAGGATTCTTACCTTAACACCTACCCCCCCTACGTGTTCATGTGCATGTAACCGGTTTTGGTTCTATAAAAACCCTCCATCACCATCGTACACACCTCTTTTCTCTCTTCTAACTGGTGTGAGTGTGCTACATCAGAAGTTTCTCCACTTCCACTGCCATTCTAGTGAATTGAGCTATCAATTCTCTTTGAGGAAGCTTCAACGGTTGTTCTGGTTCATCTCCTTGGGGTGGATTGCTGTGGAACTTCTTCTTCGTGCAAGTGTGCTCTGCTTCCTTATATTTATGTGGATTTCTGAAGCCAAGGATCTCACTCTCACTTCAACAAGGTAGGATTCTCCTCTTGATCTTTCTAATTTCTTCTACCACCTCCCTTGGATTCTCTGGGTGGTGGCATGAAGAAATCTAAGTCCAATGTGAAAATCCAGACATTTGTGAAATTTGGAAACTTGATATTGATCCTATTGTTACCAAGGTTTAGAAATCATGTTCATGATAGGAAATCACATGTCATCATGTTTTAGCTGATCCACAAGTCATAAGTATCTACATCTTGTTGTCTTCAAACCATTCAACACAAATTAGAGTGTTGCTTCTATTGTATAGATTAGATAGAACCTCAATGATTTTCTTCTTTTAGCTAACTTAATGTGTTGAGGTATGAAAAGACTCATTAGTTGGTTCAATTCATATAAGACTCACATAGAAAGATGAGGAGAAAAGAGTTCTAAGAAGTAGTACTTCCAATTATCCTCTTTGAGTTCACTTTTAGCTAGAACACCCTTGTAAATTAAGTCCCATGATCTTCAGTTTTCAGATCATGTTACCATGAGTTTTATATTTGAAACCACACTTGTATAAGGTCCAAATCATGTTAGGAACATTAGAGTAACTTTATAGATCCATTGGAGGTCAAATGGAATGGTTTTTATGCAGTTTACATAGCCCCTGTCGACAGACGAAGGTCTGCCTGTCGACAGGAACCCCTGGCCAGAACCCAGAACTTTCAGCCTGAGTGTACCTGTCGACAGACCCATGCTGTCTGTCGATAGATACACATAGAGCTGAAAGCTCAGCTCTGGCAGAGCAGCCCTGTCGACAGCAGATCAAGGCCTGTCGACAGGTCATGACCAAACGTTGTTTCTAGCCTTGTTTTGACCCCGTTCTTTCATGAAAATCATACTCTTTTGTTCTACTTGTTAGTATACCTTTAGATTATGTTTTTACTACCAAAACAACCATTTAAACCAGTCATGTACCCTTCTTTGTACCATGAGTTATTTCTCCGAAGTTCCGAACAACATGGACCTCGAAAAGTTACCAATCTTGAAATCAGTAAGAAAACATAGTTTCTTCACTCTTATGTGTAAACTTTGAATGAATCCTTGTGGTTTTACCTACTAAACTCAGTTGTGAACCTTTCATTTCATCATGAGTAATTTCATCAAAGTTCCGAACAAAATTGTTCTTGTGAAGATTAGAAAATTCTGAACTAGTGAAGGAACATAGTTCCTTGATTCTTGTGTGTGATTCATGAGTGTATCCTTGTGTACCTTGATTCATTACAAGGATAAGTGTGTGATGATGACACTTGTGAGTCTTGGAACTCATTCGAGAAAAATGCCTGGCAAATAAGGGCTGGTTCAGTCCTGGGGAGAGCACCTGAATTCGTCAGTGGCCGCGCGGGGGCGATAAGGATGTCGTGGATGTTGGCATGCATCAACTCGTGATTGATTGGTCATCATATCATGCTTGAGTGTGTGATATTGTATCTGATTTGGAATTCTAAAATCATCCTGAGTTATTGATTCTATTTCCAACTTTATACTTGTTGAATACATGATATCAAATAAACTTGTGCTTCCGTTCTTGGAACACATCCTGCTAGTGATCCTTACTTGTTCTATCTTGAATATTTATCTATTTGAATCCTTTTAGAAATGTTGAATCCTACTGGGCTAGTTAGCTCATTCAATTCAATATTTCAGGTGAACAAGATGGAGGAACTGCTTAAGGGGAATTGTGTGCTGAGAGGACCACCTATATCAAGCAGTGTCGTGCAGTTATCCTTGCTTTCTTTATAGTTATAAATGAGAATGTAATAAGTTTACAAGTACTTTTGTTGGATCCTCATTCAGACTATGATGAGGAACATCATGTAATAATTCCGCAAACCAAATTGATATGAACGAAATATGTATTACCCGTCATGTATATTATCTGTCAAGTTCGGTAAATGTAGTTTTGCTAGGACGTGACAGGCTCACTCCTTTATCTTACTGCAAGTAGACCGGATATACAATTTAGTGTTTGCCTTTGTGCTAGATATCAATCTAGTCCAAAGGAAAGCCATTTAATTGCAGTCAAGAGAATTTTCCGATATCTCTCAGGCACATACAATTTGGGTTTTTGGTACCCAGCAGGCAGTAGTTTTGATTTGATCTCATATTCTGATGCTGATTATGCTGGATGTAAAATTGATAGAAAAAGCACTAGTGGATATTGCCAATTCCTTGGCGGTTGCATGGTTTCGTGGGCATCCAAGAAACAACACTCGGTTGCACTCTCCACTGCAGAGGCAGAATATGTCGCTGCAGGAAGTTGTGCAGCTCAAGTGTTGTGGATCAAAAGTTAGTTAGCTGACTATAATGTTGAAATTGGATGCACACCTATCCTATGTGACAACACAAGTGCTATCAACCTTTCAAAAAACCCTGTCCAACACTCAAGGACTAAACACATAGAAATCCGTCATCATTTCTTGAGAGATGAAGTTGCCAATAAAACCTTGGAACTTAATTTCATTCCCACAGAAAAACAATTGGTTGATATTTTCACCAAACCCTTGTCTGAAGATAGATTCACATCCTTAAGAAGAGAATTGGGTTTGTGTAAAATGCAATGAAACTGACTATCCATTTTGGAGTACATGCTCTTTATGTGTGAATGACTATGTGGTATATCAAATGGTGAACTGTGGAAGAACAAGTTCGGCTTGTTTGGAAACTATCATCATGCGTGAGAAAACATTCTCCGCCAAGTATCCATAGTCCCATTGCATATAAAGGTCCTGTACTTCACATAGGATTTTTAGTTTCCTTACATTTTATCATGTTAACTCCTTGAAACAATGCCTTTTCTGTGACCATGTGCTTGTGTATGACATTCTTGAAATGAATATGTTTGCCTTGTATCAAATGCTTGTGTGAATCCTTGCTTAGATGTTGTGTCAACACGTGCATACACTATGGGGGAGTGAGTTAAGGGTAGATGAGTATTTTCATGAGGAAACTCTTCGTTCACTTCATTTTTAATCCTCACTTCCTTGAACTCAATGTGCACTCAAACTGAAACCAGAAAAATCCACTATGTTCATATCTGTCGACAGACACATTCCATCTGTCGACAGGTACACTCAGATTTTCTATGACTGAAACTTCAATTCTTCAGTCTGTGTGCATCTGTCGACAGACAGATTCCTGCTGTCGACAGATACACTCATTCTCACTTTTTTCTCATTCCTTCTTCATACTTTTCAAGAAAGTGTTCATTACTTGACTTGAAGGTAAAAAATTGGATTGTTTTGTGCAATATAACCTTACATATCCACTTCATGTCAAAGTCGTGAACCAAGTCTAAATGATATTTGATGCAACACTTGATTGAGCTCTTTTTAGATCATTTTGAACACAATGAGCAAACCAAATGATTTTTAAACATCTCCTTTGAATAACTCCCTTGTCGTTAAACATGAATCTAAAATGATTTGAAAAATCAGAAAGCTCTTGAATTTAATGTTCTACATTATCACTTGCCTAAAGAAATCTCATGTACTTGACGAAAAGTAAAAACAAATAAAAGGGAGAAAAGCTACCTATTTCTACGTTTAAATCAAAAATTTATCTCTCTTTATGGGATGGAGGTAGAGCAATGATGAAAATGACTAAGTAACCGGGGACATGGGCATCACCAATGTCGGTCTTCTTCGTCAAAAGGTTGTTTCATTATCTCTATACAATGGCTTGATGGACACTCACATTGAGTAACTGGGAATATCGGCATCACAAATGTCTACCTTCACATGAAAAAGTGAAAGTGCTCCTCATTGCCACTCTTTTCCATCTTCGTTGTTTAAAGATTCTAAAATCATACCAGAAATAGAGTGAAGCCTCCGAAAACTTTTTATGTCAAGTCCAATGTGCTTCTTGGGTAAGATGTTCTTGTGGCCATCTAATTCAAATGTCATCTGACTATCATCTCTATTTAGATGCATGTTTTTCTTCAACGGCCTTAATCAAAAGAGTTATTTAATTCTCACTGGCATTGTGAAATGTGTTCTTCATGATCTAATTAAAGAACTTATCGGTTTTAATTCAAAATCATTTTAGAATTGTGTCATGTCTTCATCATAATGGATATGCATTTTTATATTGTACATACACCTATTTTACCTTAAAACATCAAATGAACACTTGTCCCTTTGAAAAATCTTATCAAAAATCAAGTTTTAGCCAAAATCAAAAAAAAAAAGGGGATATCTGTCAACAGATAGATTGTCATCTGTCGACAGCCGACGGCCCAGATCCATTTTTGAAGCAAACCCTCGCGCCGGTTCAACTACTTTGTGTGGGGCCTCTCTTTTAAAACCCTTCTAAACCCATTCTAAGGCATCCCACGACCACTTCTCACCCTTCCCCTCTCATTTCCTCCTCCTCTTCTCCAAACCCCTCTCTTCCCCCTTCAGGGCTCAAGATCCGCTCCATCTCCGACGATCCTGCTGCTCCTCGTCTGGGATCCTCCACTCTCCCTCCCAATCGCCATTCTCACCCTCCTTCCTGAGATGGCACCCAAATCAAAGCTTCTCGCTCGCCGTCGTCGCGCTTCGACGGACGCCGGAGAGAGTTCCAGGGCTCCTTCCGAACGTCGCAGCAAGCAACGCGAGGATCGGTTGCCGGAACTCATTGTTCCTCAAGGTCTCCGTCTTATCCAGGCCACCGGCACCTTCAAGAAACTTGTCCAATCCCGGTATGTGGACTTCGAGTCCTTAGCACCTATGTTCCCCTCACTCCTACCCTATTTTGACACTCAAGGGTGGACATCCCTCTTGTACTCACACTTGCAATACTCTCCAACTTCCGTCACAGAGTTCTTCAATAACCTAGGGCTTTCCAATCAGGAGATCTCTACTCTTCGGTGAGAGGCACTCGCTTTCGCCTCACCGCCAATCTTATCTCGACAGCCCTTGAAATTCCAAACTCAGGAGTTGAAATCTTCAACTACACTCCTTCTGCTTCTGAGTACTATGAACTTCTCACGTTGCAACCTTATGACTCCACTAAGGAAATTGCTCGTCTAAATGCCAACTCCTTTCCTCCTTTGATCTGGATGATCCATCACATCTTCACTACCTTAATCGTCCCAAAGGATGGAAGCCGAGAATTAGTCACCGAGGTCCACAAATCTTTGTTCATATTCTTCCTCAAGTGTCAACAAATCAATCTGCCTGAACTCATGATAAGCCTCATCCGTCGGTGTTTCTCAAACACCAAAAGATCAATGCCATATGCTTGCCCCATCACCTCTCTTCTCATTTTCATTGGCATTCCTATAGCTTCAAGTGAGCTCATCTCCTTGAAATCCCGCAGTGCTTTTGACCTCACTGCTGCTAATCGAATGGGCTACAAGATTGTAGACGGTATAGTCACAAGGACTCTCAAAGGAAAGGAACCACAAGGAGTTGAAGAGTCATCTGCTGAAGAAGACAATGAAGCCGATGCAGCTAATGAAGGCAGTGATGAAGACTCTCAAGATGAGCAAATGCCTGATCAACCTCAAGAATTTGATGATGTACCTGTGCCTCAAGAACAATCTCTTCGTGATTACTTGGCACAAATGCATCAACAAATGATCTCAGGTTTTGCTAAGATGGACTCTAGATTTGATCAATTGGACGCTCGCCTCAACTCACTGGATGAGTCTCACGTGCAAATCCGAGACCGGCTTGATTTCCTCTACTCCGAGAGAGATGGATCCCGTCATCCTCCACCTGCTGGACATGACAATGAATAGAGGGTCTCAGGATCGTTAGAGGTCATTAAGAGTCTTAGCTGGGAGTTAGTCTCACTTGTCCAGTCATCTTTTGCTTGTTCATATTATTTCCCTTTCTTTTGATTTTTATTGAGTCATGTAATGATTGTCTCTTGTACTGTGCAAGTTGAATGATCAATCAATGAAAACTCACAGTTCATGTTTATTTGTCTCCTAATGTGCATGACTTGACATTTTGTATGTTGTCAAAAAGGGGGAGAACATCAATATGCATCAATTGAATGTTTTTATCATCATCAAAAAGGGGGAGATTGTTGGGTTTTCCATATAACATGTTTTTGATGATCACATTAATATCCTTGAACATTGATTTAATGCAAAATTGATGTGCTAACTAACATGAAAAATATCATGAAAGTGATTGAGTTAAACATTGCTAAATCATACAATGTATATCACTAACAATGTATTTGCATGTAGGTGCACAAGCATGAAAGATGGAGCATTGAAAAGATGAGCAAATAGCACAAGAAACTGTCAAAGAGGTGTATCTGTCGACAAGCTTAGGGCATGTGTCGACAGATACACACAGGCAACCCAAGACAGAACTCAGTTTGCATCTCTGAGTGCACCTGTCGACAGATGCAATGTACCTGTCGACAGATACACACAGGCAACCCAGGACAGAGCTCAGGTTTTGTATTCCTGAGTGCACCTGTCGACAGATGAAAATTGCCTGTCGACAGATACACTCAGAAACTCAATTTTTGAAACCCAGTTCTCAGCCTTAGTGCGCCTGTCGACAGATGCAAGTGCACCTGTCGACAGACGACGGAAACATGAGATTTAGAGTTTCCAAATCCGGCCCCACTTGGGTGTTTCCTTCCTCCACGACCCCCACCTTTACCTAACACTATATAAGCATCCTTTTGGAGCCAAATTCGCAGAGAGCAGCCTCCCATCCAAGAGCCTCCAAGGGACCAAGAGGAAAAGCCCCAAATTGCTGCTCTGCTTCAACTTTCTACCCAGATCGTCGTGGAATCGCCATCCATGCGAAGTTGAAGCCGGATCGTCGTCAGTTCAACCTTCTACATCGATCAGTCTACATCCAATCGAAGTTTGAAGAGCGTTTGGACGATCCACGAGAAGAATTCCAACTGGATTTGTTCCCCAACTCTAAATTCTTCTCCATTTCACAATTTCCATTCCATCGTGCGTGTGTGGTTGTGTTTCGAGCATCCTTTGTGCTTGATTCACGAATTTGTGGTTGTTTTGATCGTGGTTCATCAGACAACGTGTGTGTGTTTGAGTTGTTGTGTTGAACTCGCTCATAAGTAGTCGTTTCTGCGTGTGTGTGTGGACGGTGGATGTAGGATACACGAGTTGTGTACTCCGAACCACCTTAAGTCATCGTGTTCTGTGGTTTGTTCGCGTTTTGCGATAGATGATTGGTAGGCACGGTGTTCATATGCACGTTTGATACCCTGTTCTCATTATATCAACTCAAGCTGTCTTAATCTCAATCAAATTCTAATCAAGTTTCATTAAGATTGCTGCTGCACCGAAAAGAAGCCATCAGTAAATAGAAATTGCCGTAATCTATTCAACCCCCCCTTCTAGATTACCATATTGTGTTATTCCGCATAACCCTTCAATACCATTATGGCCCGATGTCGTCCTGGGTAAACCTGCAACAAAATCCATTGAGATATCATCCCACTTCCATTGAGGTATTGGTAGTGGTTGCAATAACCCACCTGGTCCTTGATGCTCTGCCTTGATTTGTTGACACACCGCACACCTTGCTATAAATTTTGCTATTTCTTTCTTCATACTCGGCCACCAAAAGTATCTTTTCAAGTCTTGATACATTTTAGTGCTCCCGGGATGTATGGTATACCTGGACCGGTGTGCTTCTTCTAACACTTTTTGCTTCACCCCACCATCATTTGGGACATATAACATGTGCCTAAACCGCACAATACAATCATCATCAATGGTAACATCCTCCATTTTCACAATATCGACCAAATATTCATCTTTCTTTTGAGCTTCCACAACTTGTCAATATAATGACCGTTCCACCGCACTATTAGCCAACACAGCTCTTCGTCGGTTGTTGGGTACAAACAAAGAATTTTCCACCACCTGCTCATGCAATTTCCATTCTTTCTTCATAATATGACTTATAACCACTTTTCTACTTAAAGCATCTGCCACCACATTTGCTCTACCTGGGTGATAAGCCAAACTAAAATCATAATCTTTGAGATATTCCATCCACCTACGCTGCCTTAAATTCAAATCTTTCTGGGAGAAGATATACTTCAAGCTTTTGGGGTCCGTGAATATCTCAAACCTTTCTCCATACAAATAGTGCCGCCAAATCTTCAATCCAAACACAACCGCTGCCAATTCCAAATCATGTGTAGGATAAGTTTCTTCATGATGTTTCAATTGCCTAGATGCATAGGCTACCACCTTTCCATGTTGCATAAGCACTACCCCAAGTCCTCTCCTGGATGCATCGGTATATATCACATAACCACCTCTTCCCGCCGGTATTACCAATATTAGGGCTGAAGTAAGCCGCTTCTTCAACTCCATGAAACTACGCCTATAATCGGAGGACCATTCAAATGGCACTCCTTTTCTAGTGAGCCTTGTCAATGGTGCTGCAATTTTAGAGAAATCTTGGATAAACTGTCTATAATAGCTAGCCATACCAAGAAAACTCTGGATTTCCGACACTGTCTTTGGCTCCTCCCATTTCATAACCACCTCCACTTTCGCTGGATCAACAGCCACACCTTCACCTGAGATAATATGCCCCAGAAACTGAATTTCCTTATGCCAAAACTCACATTTACTATACTTTGCATAAAGCTGATGCTCCCTCAATGTTTGCAATGCAATTCTCAAATGATTTGCATGCTCTTCTTCTGAGTTTGAATATACTAAAATATCATCTATGAACACCACAATGAACCGATCTAAATAGGGATGAAAGATCCGATTCATTAGGTTCATAAATGCTGTCGGTGCATTGGTTAGCCCAAAAGGCATAACCACAAACTCATAGTGCCCATACCTTGTTCTGAATGTCGTCTTGTCTATGTCTTCCTTCCGAATCCTCAATTGATGGTATCCTGATCTCAAATCTATTTTGGAGTACACCTTTGCTGATTACAATTGGTCAAATAAATCATCTATGTGAGGAAGTGGATACATGTTCTTTATGGTAACTTAATTCAGCCGGCGGTAATCTATACACATTCTCATGCTTCCATCCTTCTTCTTTACAAACAAGACCGGCGCTCCCCATGGTGAATGACTTGGCCTAATGAACCACTTTTCAAGTAACTCTTGCAATTGCTTCTTTAACTCCTTTAATTCCGTAGGTGCCATCATGTATGGCGCTTTAAAAATAGGCATACTACCCGGCTGCAACTCTATAGTGAAATCCACCTCTCTATGTGGTGCTAAACCTGGTAATTCCTCCGGAAACACATCCACAAATTCCCTAATAACAAGTACCATATCCACTGCTTTTTCTGCCTTAACCAAACTAACAGATGCCAAATAGGCTACACATCCTGCATTAATCAAATTCCTAGCCTTTATGGCAGAGATAATGAATTTAGGAGTGTAGAATGGCATACCTTGGAATTCAAATAAATCTCCTCCTGGATAGCTAAACTGTACTTTCTTTTTCCTGGAATCCACTACCACTCCATATGCCTCTAACCAATCCATACCCAATATCATATCATATTCCTTTAATTGCAAAGCATAAAGCCTAGCCGGCAACTGATTATCCTGAACCATAATGGGTACCTCATCCAAGTAACATGTAGTAAGCATGAAATCCCCTGATGGTACCTCTACCATAAGCTCACACAGCCTCTCCTCAAATGGATGCACCATAACATCAAGAAAATCTTCGGAAATGAAAGAATGGGATGCACCTGGATCAATTAATGTTCTTGCTGAATATTCAAGGTCTGGTATAATACCTTCAATCAAGTTTGATGCTTCCGCTTGAGCCCTGGTAATTGCCATCACTCGACCTCGTCCTCCGCCCCTTTGGTAAGGTGTGCTTGTTCCTTGCCCTGCCGATAATTGTTGTTGTGGTTGTTGTTGTTGCTGTTGTGACACTCCTCTTCCATAATTAGTTCTCCTTGGGTATGGACAATTCCTCGCTATATGCCCCAGCTGATCACAATTGTAACAACGGAATTCTCCGGGCTGCCTTGCCGTGCTTTGTTGAGACTCTTCCACCTCCGGCTTGTAACCGCGCCCTTGCTGAAATCCTTGCTGCTTACCACCTCCTCGGCCTCTAAATATCTTCTTTAGCTTATTGCCCCGTTTGCCAAAACCCGAAGAAGACGATCCTCCCGAAGGTGCCTTTCCTTTACTAACACCCGTGGACTGTTGTGGAAGTCGGAAACTACCACCACTTGATCCCAATCCACTAGACTGTCTAGCTTGAATTGTTCTCTCAAGTATTGCTGCAATTTGGGCTACCTCTTCTACTGTACCACACATCAAAGGAATGACTGCATCTTGCAACTCCGGCCTCAATCCCCGAATAAAGTACTCAATCATCATTGCATTGTTAGTGACTATATACGGGGCATACTGACTCAAGGCCATGAATCTCATTTGATATTCTAACACTGACAAATTCCCTTGTTGAAGCTGCCACGTCACGACATTTAACATATCTATAAATGCCGAAACGTGAACAAACGAGAAATCAAGAGTAAAACTTAAACTAATTGTGCATAAATTTGCTCAAAGGCTTCACTATATAGCAAGTATTATTTGCCATTCAATAGGTGTTACATGGTTCCCAATTTACAATCTCAAAAGTAAAATGCCGCCAAGGTTGGTCACTCTACACACAAATCCCGAAGTCCCGCCTTGTAGAACTGTAGATTACCTGAAAAAGTGGGATTTGATGAGCTAACTAGCCCAGTAGAATTCAATTCCTTTAAATATAAAGGATTCAAATGTATAATCTCAAGATAAGAACAGGCATAGATTGCTAGCACTGAGTGTTTAAACAATGATCAAATGAATCAATTTGATAACAGGTATTGAACAAGAATAGTTTAGAAATAAGATCAATAACTCAGGATGATACTTCAATTCAGAATCAGACACATTCTCACACACACAAGCATGATGTGATGACTAATCAAACAGAATTGATGTATGCCAACATCCAGAAATTCTTATCACCCCCGCGCGGCCACTAATGAATTCGAGCGCTCCCCCCAGGACTGAACCAGCCCTTTATTTGACAGGCATATTTCTCAAACGAGTCCAAAGACTCACAACTTGTCATCATAACACATACATTCTTGCAGTAGATCAAGGACACACAAGGATTCACTCATGGTTCACACATAAGAATTAAGGAACTATGTTCCTTCATTGATTACAGGAATTTATAATCTCACGAGGTCAATTATGTTCGAACTTTAAAGACATGACTCATGGTAAAAAGAAATGAAACTTGACTAGTTTAGTAGATGTTTAGGTGGGGGAAAACATCTAGGAATGAGTGTGCATTTAGTCAAAACAATTGGGTGTAGTTTCAGCAACGAATGGAACAAGGTATGTGCTGAAAACATAGACCTGGCAGTGCTTGTCGATAGCCAGGGGTTTTCTGTCGACAGGTGCTGCCTTCCCAGAAGCAGAATTGGGGTTCTGATAGTGCCTGTCAATAGCCAGGAATGTGCCTATCGACAGCCACTGTCAGGCAGAACCTCCTCGGTTCTGGAAACATGGCCCTGTCGACAGCTAAAGGCATGGTTGTCGACAGGTGCTGTGAGAACTTCCAGAAAATGATAAGAATCATCAAATAATTGTTCTACCAAGATCTCCTATAGCTCCTACCATGTTTAAGGCTTCACACAAGTATGATCTCAATCTCAAGAATCAAACCAACGTTATAAGGAAGTGAAAGAAAGAACATGGAACATGGTACACATGAATGACCAAAAAGAAGGCAAACTCAAAGGGAAAAATTACTGGAAGAGTAATTCTCCTAAAACTCTCTTTTCTTCTTCTACCATTCACTTATCAAAGTACACTCATTTGAGACTTTCATGGTTTCTCAACAAATCAACTTTAAGAAGGTAGAATGAACTGTCATAGCTCAATCTACACTACATAGTAGGATCAATATGATTTCAGATTTAAACAAGTTATGATGGAAGAGAAGTGATGTATGGCCCTCCATGACCAAACACTAATTTAAACACGATGAAAGGTTCAATTCTTATCACGAAACTACTTTCCGAATCTGGAAAATAGCATACACATGGTAAAAGATTACTTCAAACTATTGATTCACGTTGAGAAGTAGGAAGAAGAAGGGATAAGAAGTAAATCCTACAGACACACAACTAAAACATGATTATATGGGATGGATACACTGTTTCAAAAGAGAATTCACAAGTCTAAAACAAGTAAATAGGTGATCATGACCTATTTAACAAAGGTGGGAGTCAAGGATTTAGAAAAGAGTAAGAAAGGAAGAGAATCCTACCTAACTAACAAGATAAACCTTCACTTGATCTTGACGAATGAATCCACACCCAGCAAGAGAAGACTTCCCATAGAATTGTAGCAACAGTTACTTCAAGGTGGAAGTAGCAAAGCATTCCCACGGCAGCAACTCCAGCAGCAAGGAGTATGCACAGCAACAATAACAGTAGAAGAAGAAAGTAGCTCCACCGGCAATAGCCCAACAGCAACAGCAGGAGCACAAACAAAAGAGAAACCAGAGCAAGGAGTAGTAGAGGTGGAAGAGAGAAGGACTAGAACATCGGCTGGTGAAGGGCTTTTATAAGCTCCCAAGCGCCCCATGCACCAAGTCACGTTGGCCGCCCAGGTGTTGCGATAACACCATTTTGATTCCTATAGCAACACGTCTCACATGCAAGCTTTTCAAAGCTTACACCTATGGGGCAAACGTGTAGGCCTCACACCCAGGTAAGGTGGCTCACACAGCCCCTAACACGTAGGCAAATAAAATTACCCAGAAAATGACCACCGTAAATGGCCCATAATTCGGCTTGGCCCAATAATCACTATATAAATGTGTTCAAACGAGGTCCGTTTGTATTAAAATGTCAACCATAGATTAATGTGATGGTTTTACAAATTATGGTAATTTTATTTTCATTTTTAGAATTTATTTTACACTGGGTGAAAAATCACCCAGAAAATAGTTGTGTTGGCTTAATCTCAAAATCCGTACGTCAACAAATCCAGATATTTACATTTTTGATATCACCACATTTTTCTGGAAATTATGCTGTTCTCAGATTTCATTTTCGTTACAGTTTTTTGGTGTCGCCTTGTCGGAGCGCGCACCTCTACGTACGACACTGGGATATCATTTATTAACGCTAATTAATCCCAGATATTAATTATCTAAATCTCATAATACTAAACAAGTATAATAACCATATTGTTCATGTTTTCTAACAAATAAAAATTTATGGGCTGTTACAGAAGCGTTCTAAATTGTTCCCTCTTTGCTTGCTGAACTTGCACCGGAAAGAAAGTATTGTTGAAAGCCTCAAAAAATTCCGCCCAAGAAATTGCTTCTTCAGCTCTATCAGCAAACACGGTCTGCATCTTAAGTCTCCACCATTCCTGTGCAAAACCCCTCAACTGGTATGTTGCTAAGATGACTTTATCTGCTTGGGGACACCTCATTGTAACAAACACCCTTTCGATCTCATGGATCCAATGCTCCGCCGTATCCGGATTTGGACCTCCCGAATATGTTGGTGGTTGCAAACGCAAGAACCTTTCTACCATCATGGTGGACTCCTCCATACTTGCTGGCCTCACTGGTACCATTGGAGGTAGAGGTGCCGCAGGAGGTGCCTCTACTCCATAAGGTGGTGCTGTTGGTGCCGGCATAATCTCCTCCATTACTAGTGGTACAACCCCAGAAGATGGCCCCGGTAATTGCTGATCTAACCTTGTCCAGATATGCATGAGACTTTCCCACATTCTTTCTATCATTTGGTGAGTAGACTCCTCAGGGTCATCACCTCCTCCTCCCCAATCTCTCCTATCCGCCATTATAGACCTGCACATACACATTTTATCCATACAAAAGAACAAGTATATTACTACAAAAACAAGGCCAACTACCAGCAGATGAGATCATAATAAGGAACCACAATGTACTTTTCTTGTTCTTTCATATTTACAAGGATCTTGCTCTGATACCAATTGTAATGGACCATGTTGTTTAAACCCGTTAACACCATTACGAGCTTGACACGACTTTGTCTCCCGCGATCTGGCCGAAGCCTTACAAGGGATATCAAACACATATATCCGTGGAAATACAAAGTTCAAACCCGTTAACACCATAACGAGCTTGACACGACTCCGTCTCCCGCAATCAGGCAGAAGCCCCGCAAGGGATATCAAACACATATATCCGTGGAAATACAAAAGAACCACATTAAGCATACATAAGTTGCATTGCTTATACATGTCCATGAGAAAAGTATATTTCCAAGTTCCTTATATAATCAACATAACATAAACATAGCCCGAGACAAACCCCCAAGGCTCCATAAGAAAGAACTTTACTTTGCCGGTGGTGACGGCCTAACTCTGCTATGAGGCTAGTCCGAGCTACTAGAGGGACGTGAAGCCTCCTGCTCGCCCATGATTCCCACCCTGTTATTGAACCGCCATTGCATGGCAGTCGTTGCATGCGCACCGCGTGGTGCATGCAGGGTGACGGTCAAGTTTAATTGCGTCGGCAATGGCGGATGCGATTCTTATCGCGTCTGGTAAGCGCGATGCAATTTGATTTAATGCTTTTAAGTGTATCTTCCCCTGCCGAATAGTGCAGTTGCACTGCTCAGGCTTGGGGGAGATGTTGTTGCGGCTGTGAAGAAAACCTTGGTGTTTTGAAGGTAATCGGGTTCCGTTTGGCGAGGTTTCGATGCGTGGACGAGCATGGGAGCACGGGGAATCTTGTGGTGGTGTCAGAATTGCACTTCTTGCACTGGTAGGGGAACTCCACCATGATTCCCACCCTGTTTTCATATGGATTAGCTTGTACGATGCTTGAATGAGGTATCTACATGTGGGAATTGCACTAGCATGTTAATAAGCATTTGTAGGAATCCCATTTAGATGTTTAATTCCTGTTTTACATGACATGGGATGGGGTGGTTTGATTTCCAGACAGCTTTGTTGAATGTGCTACTGAACCCCCAAAGGCGTCCAGTGCAGGGGACGCGTTTGTTAACGCGTTGCCTACACCCGACACAATTTAGAGAAAGGTAGCATCCTGTATGTCCGACGCGACTTGAAAGGTAAAGGCGGCTTCCGGTTTGGACGCGTTTATGGAAGGGGCCACCCGAGCGCTGTTGAGCTGTGGCCAGTCTGTCCAGTTTGTGTTCCACATTGCTTGGGCTGTGTTACCAAGGCAATGTAGGATCTGTGTGGGTGGTGTTGACCCGTGTAATGGTTGATACCGAAGAGTTTTGCATTGATTTGCGTGCATAGCGGGTTAGGTGTTACGCCTTCCGTAGTTACCTCTCTAGTCGGTTACCCTAGCACCGGGTGCTTAACGCTTGTCCCAGTATGAGAGTACCGTCGAGGTTTGTGTCGTCTTCCTGGACACCCTCCTCTTGTGCTTGAGTAGTACGTCGGCTGAGGGGAAAGACGACAGGGGACAACGACTTGTGTTTATGACTGTACGATCGTTTGTAGCACGCTCTTGGTTGAGGGATGGACACCAGTAGATGTACTGATCCTCATCTAGTCCTGTTCCAGTGCCTCACTTTAGGGTTCTCAACTGGAGCCCCTAAAGGTGTCAGGCTTGGTCCTACAGCAGTGTTACTTGTAGGTGTTGTGTAGTTTGTCTCCACAGTCCTTGTTTGTTGAGGTGGAGCGGCAGCTGGACCTTTCATCTGTGGCTGCGAGACTGAGAGTTGTACTTGTGTGGCTTGTCCATGTCTGTGGCTGGTGTCGTGAACCAGTTCTCGAGACTCGTGTTGGCGTACCCTTCCTTTAGCTAGTGCACTTGACGTGTGTTGTCGTTTATTTATTTACCAGCATTGTAGTATCATGTTTAGGTGATTACATGTTTTACAGCTTTAACATTAATTGTGTTTCTCAACTAGGGGGAGCTACCATACTGAGCTAATGACTTGTGAGGCTCACCCCTTTTTGCGATATTGAACCGCCGTTGCATGGCAGTCACTGCATGTGCGCCACGTGGTGCATGCAGGGTGATGGTCAAGATTAATTACGTCGGCAATGGCGGACGCGATTCTTATCGCATCCGGTAAGCACGACGTGATTTCGTTTAATGCTGTTAAGTGTATCGTCCCCAGCCGAATAGTGCAGTTGCATTGCTCAGGCTTGGGGGAGATGCAGTTGCGGTTGTGAAGAAAACCTTGGCGTTTTGAAGGTAATCGGGTTCCATTTGGCGAGGTTTCGGCGCGTGGACGAGCGTGGGAGCGCGGGGAATCTCGTGGTGGTGTCGAAATTGCGCTTCTTGCACTGATAGGGGAACTCCTCCATGATTCCCACCCAGTTTTCATATGGATTGGCTTGTACGATGCTTGAATGAGGTATCTACATGTGGGAATTGCACTAGCATGTTAATAAGCATATGTAGGAATCCCATTTACATGTTTAATTCCTATTTTACATGACATGGGATGGGGTGGTTTGATTTCCAGACAGCTTTGTTGAATGTGCTGCTGAACCCCGAAAGGTGTCCAGTGTAGGGGATGCATTTGTTAACGCGTCACCTACACCCGACGTGATTCAGAGAAAGGTAGCGTCCTGTATGTCCGACGCGACTTGAAAGGTAAAGGCGGCTTCCGGTTTGGACGTGTTTATGAAAGGGGCCACCCGAGCTCTGGTGAGCTGTGGCCAGTTTGTCCAGTTTGTGTTCCACATTGCTTGGGCTATGTTACCAAGGCAATGTAGGATCTGTATGGGTGGTGTGGACCCGTGTAATGATTGATACCGAAGAGTTTTACGTTGATTTGCGTGCATAGCAGGTTAGGTGTTACGCGTTCCGTAGTTACCTCTCTAGTCGGTTACCTTAGCACCGGGTGCTTAGGGCTTGTCCCGATACGAGAGTACCATCGAGGTTTGTGTCATCTTCCTGGACACCCTCCTCTTGTGTTTGAGTAGTACGTCCGGCTGGGGGGAAAGATGACAGGGGACAACGGCTTGTGTTTGTGAGTGTACGGCCGTTTGTAGTGCCCTCTTGGTTGAGGGATGGACACCAGTAGATGTACTAGTCCTCTGCTAGTCCTGTTCCAGTGCCTCACTTTAGGGTTCTCGGCGGAGCCCCTAAAGGTGTCAGGCTTGGTCCTGCAGCAGTGTTGCTTGCAGGTGTGGTGTAGTTTGTCTCCACAGTCCTTGTTTGTTGAGGTGGAGTGGTAGCTGGACCTTTCATCCGTGGCTGCGAGACTGAGAGGTGTAATTGTGTGGGTTGTCTGGGTCTGTGGCTGGTGTCGCGAACCAGTTCTCGAGACTCGTGTTCAGCATACCCATCCTTTAGCTAGTGCACTTGACGTGTGTTGCCGTTTATTTATTTACCAGCATTGTAGTATCATGTTTAGGTGATTACATGTTTTACAGCTTTAATATTAATTATGTTTCTCGGCTTGGGGGAGCTACCCTACTGAGCCAATGACTTGTGAGGCTCACCCCTTTTTCTTTAGGTGAGGGCGAGTAGGAGGCTTCACGTCCCTCTAGTAGCTGGACCATCCTCATAGCAGAGTCAGGTCGTCACCACCAGCAGAGTAAAGTTCTTTCTTATGGAGCCTTGGGGGTTTGTCCCGGGCTATGTTTATGTTATGTTGATTATATAAGGAACTTGGAAATGTACTTTTCTTATGGACATGTATAAGCAATGCAACTTATGTATGCTTAATGTGGTTCTTTTGTATTTCCACGGATATATGTGTTTGATATCCCTTGTGAGGCTTCGGCCCGATCGCGGGAGACGGAGTCGTGTCAAGCTCGTTATGGTGTTAATGGGTTTGAACGGCGTGATCCGTTACAATAAATGCTGGAGCATAGATATTTTAAATGTGTCTAAACTATAGTCAACGTCACCCGCTATGTTGTAGGAGGATATACCAAAGTGAAAGTTTTGTTCTGTCATCCTTTAAAGTTCTACTTTATGTGACATGAATATAGTAGTCCACAAGAGATGTCGTGCATAGATATTGTACCTGAAATAATAAGTGTTTGAGTGCACAGGGTATGCCATAGTTCGCTGGAAAATTTGAAATGGACAGTGATTCAAAATACATTTGAATGACATTTGAGATAAAATATAATCAAGACTATCTTGTTTATATTTGAAACTATAATGATTATAAAAATTATTATCAATATTGTCCATTAACTGTTTAACATAATCGTTGCTGAAGTAATGCTGATGTTTAGAGACAGTCTATGTATAATGACAGTCGATGTCCAAACACAACTGATGTTCAAGTGGAGGCGATATGAGTATAATCGTTGTTAGAATGGAATCGATGTTGAGATGTGACCATAATCTATGTTAAAATGTAATCGATGTTGGAGCATAATCGATGTTCGAATGTAGTTGATGTTTAAATGGAATCAGTGTTCTAAGTGAAATTGATGTTTAAGTGAAATTGATATTCTAAGTGAAATCGATGTTGAATGAAATCGATGTTCTAAGTGAAATCGATGTTGAACCAAAATCGATGTTGTATGAAATCGATGTTCTAAGTGAAATCGATGTTAAACTGAAATCGATGTTGAATGAAATCGATATTCTAAGTGAAATCAATGTTGAACCGAAATTGATGTTGAATGAAATTGATGTTCTAAGTAAAATCGATGTTGAGCCGAAATCGATGTTCTAAGTTAAATTGATGTTTACATGAAATCGATATTTTAGGTGAAATCAATATTGAACCATAATCGTTGTTTGAATGAAATCGATGTTTAAATGAAGTCGATGTTAAACCGTAATCGATATTTTTGATCTTTTAAAACGTAGTTGTTGTTTAAGTGAAATTGATGTTTAATAGAATCAATGTGATATCAAAACAGTAATCGTTGTGAGCTTACAACAGTAGTCAATGTAGACTTAGGCAAATCATATGCAATTAACTTCTAATAAAGATGAATGTAAATAACTTACTAAATTTATTTTATTTGATACATGTTGACAAGCTTCAGAAAATAGTGTTAGTCAAGAATTTCCAAGGTTTTGTTGATCACCAAAAAATATGTGTAATATATAAATATATAGATATGGAGATAGGCTGATCATCAGACAGGTCTAATGATGAGGAGCTATCGATAGTCTCATCAGGTACGGACTCATTCTTGAACACATGGACTATGGATTCCAGATGCTCTTTTCACTATTGTCCTCACAGAGAATGGTTTGATACCTACAAGAATTATGAAGGTGGCTCTGTTGTGCTGGGTGATGATCACCCATGTAAAGTCATAGATTTCGGGAATATCAGAATTCGGATGCATCATGGTGTGATCAGAACATTGGGAGATGTCACGCACGTTCCCAGGCTGAAGAAGAATTTAATCTCTCTTGGTCAATTAGAGAGAACTGGGCATGGACTTTCAACAGCCCCTGGCAGTGGCATGTTCAAAGTCAATAAAGGTGTTTTGGTTGTGATGAAGGGAAAGCGAATTAAAAAAAATTTGTATAGGCTCATAGGGAGTACAGTTGTGGGAAATGTTGCTGCTACAGCGTCATCTGAGACTAGCATAGATGATACCGCTCTTTGGCACATGCAACTTGGGCATATGAGTGAGTGGGGTATGATGGAACTACACAAAAGGAAATTGCTGAATGGTGTGAAATCACGCAAGTTAGATTTCTGCAAACACTGCATGTATGGAAAGCAGTGTAGAGTCAAATTCAAAACTTCAACATACATGAGCAAGGATGTAAGGCCCTCGAACTTTATTCATATTATGTTTATTTATATGCATATGATATTTGTTGTTAATAGCATGTTTATTTATTTACTTATGTGCATATGGATATATGTGTTTATTTCTGTGCATATTATATTATATTAATTTTGTATATTGTATTTAAATAATGTTGTACATATTGTATGTGTTTATGTTGTGTATGAAGGTTATTGATATTTCTGTGTTCTGCCGAAATCCCTGTTAATGTCAACATCCATTGATGTTAAGGGCAAGTTGACGGCAACCAATGTGCCGTTGACTTCATGTTGACGTCCAGATCGATGGACGCTGACTTCTTGTTAACGGCAACAAAGTGGCCGTTTACTTCTCCGGTTATGTTGTGATTCTAGATCTGAAAACGGCTGCATTTTCTCCAGTTCTTGTTTAGGAAACTACCCTCCAACGGTAGGAAACCTAATGCAACTCGTACCCCGACCCATTAGCCCTATAAAACATCCGGTTTTCGCTCAGATTAGGTCTTTTGGCTCATGAGAAGAACCTAGGGTTTTCTTGTGGGAAATCAGAACTTTTGCAAGCTTGATCCGACGATTTGGGGAGGTCTTCTGGCGATCTACTTTGACTGGGAGGTACTCCAAGCATTGAGGAATCTTCCCTGATTCCAGAGATCCATCTACATTAGCAAACAGACCGGATTTGGGAGGGGATTTTGCACCTTCTTGGCTTGGCCGAGGAGGACTTCTTCGACAAGATTCGGTCTTCTTAGATTTTATTCCAGTCAAGTAATCGAGTGTCGCACCCCGATTTTTAGCAGCGAAAAGAAATCGGAAACGCGACGAACAAGTAAGCATTCAGAAGCCAAGACAAATGACTCATATCAATAGGGCCCATAGTTCAATAATGAAACTCTTTTATTCATTGTAAGTGAATGTTACAATCTCTAAAGGTCAAAATAAGAACAACTTACCACTACTAGTCTCATCTAACTCTCAAAGAAAGACAAAATTACAATGATTACTAATCTCTCTCTAATCTAGAATAAAGAAAGACTCTCTAAGGCGTAGTCCATGCTCGGCGCACAAGTCCCCTCATAATAACATGCACCTCTTCTTCACAACCTGAAATATTTAGGAAGATGGGGGTTAGCAAACTAGCCCAGTAGGATTTACATCTCAATGTGTGGGCACTGATGTACATGATTAGCATTTTAAATGAGCAGGATCTTAACAAGTACATGGTGGCTATATGTGCATGTATTTCTAACAAGTCAAATGGTTGAATAGAACGAATATCATAGAGAAACAAATAATGACTTTCATATGTATTGGACAGGTAATTCAAGAATAGAATAATATCACGAGGATTTCAAGAATGAGTTCGTATCACATAAACAAGAATTGGCCATATTCACACAGATATCGCATATTCACATGATCAGACGTATCATATCAAACTTATCATATCATATCAAATGAAGGCACATTCACACAAATCTTACACACATTCTAGTGCCATGCCACGCACCACAAGTCCATACTCACACGGTTAATAAGTACGTTGGGGCGCTCCTCCCCAGGACTAGACAGGGCCCCTATTGCACAGGCATTAGTCAAATGGACCGAAGTCCCACGTTATGCCGATCGAACATAAACATATTATGGCCACGGAATTTCAATAAGAAGTTCATTGTAATAAGGACATGATCATTTATTGAGTCAAGGTAAGACAATAGCTCAAGAGAACAATTGGACAACATAACGACGTATCTTTCTGTTTCATAATTCATTTATTGAGTCAAGGTACAAGTGCTCTCTATCTCCAGGGTACTTCATGGTACAACCAGCTCGGTCTCTATAAGGGAATCCATAGAGTACAGAGACTTACAGAGGTCTTAAGGAAAAGATCACTAGTCTGCCAATACGGAATGACCGGTAGAGAGCTCCCAATTCCCCAAGAAGGGTGTGCCTAATCGTGTAATTGTGTAAGTGACGTGTCACGGATCTTTCCTAAACATGTATGCAATTGATGAACGAATAATGGAACATCGGAAAACACCTAAATAAATAAAAACCCACATGCAAATCATGATAGTAAACTTACTAAACAAGTCCATTCTAATCATGTATTCATCACATTTTCATATCACATACTTATTATGACAATTCCATTATCAAGCTAGATTACAAGAAGATAATCAAATGAACATAAGATCAATCACATAATACACATTAGAACCATATTCATGTCATTACCATTTTCAAGTGGTTGATTACTTTTAGGCCAATGCACAGTAAGTGACATGGTTACAGACTAAGAGATTAAACATGCTGATTGACTAGCTAAAAAGTAAAGTCTCGGGTCGGTCTTTGAATCGCGTCCTACACAGTAGACGCTATTCATAACATGTTGTACAGTTAAACAGAGCTAACTATGAAGAATGTAAATCACGACGGCTTACCTGGTCGCCTTTTACCTTAAATCGCGAGGGGATACCCCATCGCGTTCATGAAAAGCATTAAAATACTAATATAAAATTGGCAAAAATTTTGAGTGGGAAAACATGTCGAATCGTGTCGGGGGTACCCGTCGCATATCAGACAAGCACTGAAGTCCATGCAGCGCGAAGTCCCACGCGGAACGTTGACTGGTCAGACAGTGAATATCGTCGGACCTCATAGTCACATTTTACCAAATCATGACGGCCAAGGCCGACACGATACCAGGCGCTGGAATCGCGTTGCCTGGTCTGGTCGCGATTCAAACATCAAAACCGAAAATGCAGGAACAAGCAGTGATCCTATTACGATGCTTATATCTCTCTGTCTACTAACATTTGGACAAAACCTTCAACATGAAACATGATGATGACAACTAGTAGAAGGACTTTCATGTTGTGGGTTGGATCTAATTCGGTCTCGAATCATGTGCAACACATTAAGAATGCAACAATCCCGAAACCTGTGTGACTTAGGGAAAACACGTATAACTCGACGGATACACAACGAAAATTGGACAAATCAAGTGCGTATAAAACTAGACATGCAGCACTACAAGATTGTATAAGTTTTGTTTAGTCTTGGCACAAGATCACCTACTGTTTGGGTTGAAGAAGTCTTGTCCTCCAGAAACACCCTCGTTCAGACCACTTGGAGGAGAATGCCTAATATACCCGATCTACTTAATGAAATATAGGCAAACCAATGCCATTAGAAGCTAGACTCGACCCTCTTTCCAGGGGTATAAGTCTTGCACGGTTTGGTTTAAGTTTGGCTTACCTTTGGTCGACTCCAAGGAGAGCACTCTGCACAAGTCGATGCAGAACGCAACAAGGAAGAAAGCTCTGAGTTGGGGCGATTTCCTCCACTTCTAGTGCTCAAGAACAGCTAACCATGACCCCAACAATGTGTAAATTCATCCCCTAGGGTTCCATGGCATGTATATATACATCTAGGGTGTTTTAGAAGTTCCATTGGGTGTAGGAAAGGAAGGGTGCGGTTTTGGCCTCCCACCTTCCATAATTTGATGATTTCACACCCCAATAGAGTGTGTGAGGTTTTAGGAAGTCTCCCACCATGGTTAAGCACGAATTTAGGTTTCCAAGAGAGCCTAATTGCCTTAGAATTTTCCATAATTACCTCTTTCTAATTTCAGCTCAATTAGAGTTACGAATTTCCATGTATTTTTCTTGCTTCAATTTATTTTTGGGCCAAAGGTGTTCCATTGGCCCAATTCCAATAATGGGTCATCAATAAATGATGTTGTAAGTCTCTCCAACATGTTTATTTAATTTGGGATCATCTTATATTTCCGTGTTAACGGTTTTCCGACTTAGTTTCCTAATTTGGATAATTAGTCACATTGTGATGTACACTTGGCCAATCGGATTTTTTTGTTGCACGAGTTTCTTCGTGGAACACTAAGGAATAATGTTTGGAGTTGATTTTTAATTTTTACAGAATTTTCCGATGTGCTCTTGTACCTACGATAGTGGCACGTACATTCTACCATTCTGATAATACATAAATTATTTATTTCCATTTATTTACAATTTTTAAATCACTGACTTTTTTCGGGGTGCTACACCATTCTGATAATGGGCTATCAATCCATGTTGTTTAAAGTCCACCCATCATTTTTAATTTGGTTCATGATCATATTTATACACATGATAATAGATTTTCCAACTTGTTTCTTAATTACAATAATAAGTCACAATAACTCTTAAACCTACCCCAAATGATTTTTTTTATTGACTCAAATTTCTTGATGGATCATTAGAGGATATTATTTGAAGTCCATCTATGATTTTTATTTAATTTTCTAACTCATTAAGTATGTGTGATAATGATTTTCCGACTTATTCCCTAATTATGATACTCCGTCGCAAAACGCCTGAAACTTAGACCATCCAAATTTCCTTTGCATGAATTTCTTTGTGGGTCATTAGGGAGTGTTATTTAGAGTTGAGCTATGATTTCTATGGAATTTTCTAATGGGTTTTTGTATGTACATTAATGACAAGTACGTTTTTGCTATTTCACTAATATTGAATTTATCATTTTCAATTTATTTATATTTTTCCAATTACTGAATTTCTAGGGTGTTACATCGAGGGATTACATCCCTAGACATGTCCTTTAGGTCTCAGGAATTTTACAGATTTTTATTCGAGTCTTGGAAGCCCAATTCTCTTCTTTTTGTGAGTTCGGTCTGCAATTCTGCAGACAGGAGGTTGACGGCAACCTTGTTGCCGCCAAGTTCCTAAGTTAACGGCAGCATCGTGTGCTATTAACCCATGTTGGCGGCAAGCCCCTTGCCGCCAAGTTCTTCAGGATTTTCAGAACAATTGTTTTGATCTCTATGTTGTGATTTGCAAACTTTTGGTGATATGTACTTGTTGTAAAAATTCGGGTTTGTTAGGTATGGTATGTAGGTCATATCATGAGGTTTTGTCAATTTTCTAAGTATGATATTATTTAGTTTAATTTCTGTTATTGGAAAATAAGCATGATTTGGCTGTATTTAATTTGGAATAATTAGTTTTATTACATGTTAGGGTTTCAGAAATTTTCCATGATCTTATGGTTACTGTTTTCAGGTTTTAGAACTAATAGGAATGATTATTGTGTTGTGAACCATGTTAAGTGAATAATTTGCTAAACTAGTATGAAATCTGTATAAATTATTAAAAATTAGTTTTACTATTGCAAAAAATCTGAAAAATTAGGCATGTGACATATTACCTGTTTGAAGCATGTGATAAAAATTTTGTACTATTTTGATACCCGTGAGCACTATTTGTATCTTAAGAGGTTAATTAAGCCATGTTAAACATGTTTGAGTTAAATCATGTGAAATTTAGTATTTAGCAGCATGTTAGGGCTCTGTTATGAATTATTTATCTCTGTGGAATAGTAGTGTAGAGTTCTGTAACCTGAGATATGAATGTTTATATAAAGTGCATGTGAAAGGGATTAAATTGTGGATATAAGTGAATAAACCCATGTGATTAAGTGATAATGTGTAAATTATGCCGAGATTGAAACTGCTACCATAGAAGGCTGTGGATTCGTACTGTAGTAAAGTCCCTATGGGAAGGCTCATTGTGTATGTGATATCCTATGGGCATTAGGATGAAATCCTAGAGGTGGACAAGTACTACTGGTTAGGGTGGAGAGGGCTTCTCCCGATTCTGCGCAGTTACTAAGATTCGTCACTGTATTGCCTAGGTGACGGGTATGTGTTATGTGAATGTGTGTCCTTCTTTATGGTGGTTTGGACTATGTGTCATGGAAATTAAGTGTAAAAGTGTGAAAAATGTGAACATGTGTTAGTGTCATGTGAATGTGATAGCATGTGAAAAGATGTGAAAACATGTGAATGAGAATTATTCATGATAAAATAGCAATCTTAAGATATGTATATGTGTTATAAAAGTATGTGAAAATAATTAGATATCATGTTAGGATTGCTAGTTACTGTGTGCATAATTTCATGCTTTAATTGTGTAGAATTGTGAAATGATATGAATAGAATTTGAAATCATGAATCATGTTACATGTTATGTGTAGAAAGCATGCTATAGGTTGTTCATGGATATTTGTTTAAATTGGCATAAAGCATGTGCCATGTGTTCCTTTTATTGTTTAAAAGACTAGCATGTGTATGTGGTATGTGTAAGGATGTACCTTAGGTTGCTTGCTGGGTCTTGTTGAAAGACTCATACTTGCTTTGATATACAGGTGAGACAGGTGTCCCCGTACTTGAGGAGGACTTAGTGAGGAGCGACTTCAAGCGAGAGGAGTAGTTGCTTGTAGAGTGCTGCATAGTTTACTCTTTCCTTTCATAGTATGTGAACAATGTCATTATGTATTCATATGGACTTGTAATAATGTGGACATTTGTTATTTACTTTTTCTATATAGACTGTGGAATTATGTGTATGATGATGGAATAAGAATTCTATTTCAGTTCCGCTGTACTCATTTGTTATTCATGTACGTTTCAACCTATTGTGTTGTGTTGGGTTAATGTCCCACTGTAATGATGTCCTTTATATCGATGTGGATTGATATAATCGTACCGGTATAAGGAGGGTCATTACAGACGTCAGAAACATCCTGCACAAAGATGTACAATGTTATAATGGGTACATCATAAATGGTTACCGATTCCATACAAATGAATACGGTCTACAAAAGTTGACAATGAACAGTGGAATCTATGTGAAAGGTAGTACTTATGCTAAAAAAGAACTTGACTATTATGGTATCTTAGAGGAGGTCATGGAGTTGACTTACTTGGGAATAGATAATACGGTAATATTATTCAAATGCCATTGGTTTGACCCCACAAAAACAAAAGTTGATAAAATATCATGCATTGTTGATGTGAAGCATAGGTCAAAGTTGAGAACATATGAACCTTTTATATTGGCAGCACAGGCCCAACAAGTCTACTATGCTACATATCCAACAATGTGGAGGTTTGACATACATGAATGATGGGCTATATGCAAAGTCAAATCTAAGTTGTTTCCTAAGTATCAATTAGAGGAGGATGAGAATGTTGAAGAACAGACAAATGATGATTATTTCTAGGCAGATGATATAGATTACCTCCCATACGATCATGATATTGCATATGGCTTGTATGACAACATTTCATTGTGTGATGATGCATTACAAGCAGAAGAAGTTGATCCAAAAGAACTACCACAGCGAGCTCGAACCATACAAGAAGATGATTATGATGATGATGATGATGATGAGGAGGAGGAGGAGGAGGAGGAGGAGGAAGAAGAAGAAGAAGAAGAAAGAAGAAATTGAAATTGAAGCTAGTGATGAATTAGGTTATGATACATCATTAGGCGGTGATCAAATGGATATTTAAATAGAAATTGGTATGTTGATTTAATGGACACAAACTAATGATGAAATTGATATATCATTTGATGGTCTCATGCTTTATGTTAATTTAATAAACAACAGGTATGGCTCGCGGAGGTCGACCAGCTCGAGGACGCAGAGGTCATACTTCAGATATGAAATTTAGTTATTCTATTCATAATTATATTTGTAATTATTGAAGTCTAATCATTTCTCATTTTTTCTATAGGTTCACGCTCTGCTTAGGGGCATTGCCCTCCTCCTCCTACTACGGCTCCTTCCATCAGAGGTTACATTTTACATAAATTTTATTTGTAATTATTGAAGTCTAATCATTTATCATTTTTTCTACAGGTTCACGCTCTGCTCAGGGGCATCGCCCTCCTCCTCCTACTACAGTTCCTTCCATCAAAGGTTTACATTTTACATAAATTCTATTCATAATTATATTTATAATTATTGAAGTTTAATCATTTCTTATTTTTTCTACAGGTTCACACTCTACTACGGGGTACCACCCTCCCCCTCCTACCACGGATCCTTCCATCAGAGGTTTACATTTTACATAAGTTCTATTTATAATTATATTTATAATTATTGAAATCCAATCATTCCTCTTTTTTTTTTTTTTGACAAGTTCACACTCCACTCAGGGGCACCATCCTCCCCCTCCTACTATGACTCCTTCCATCAGAGGTTTATATTTTACATAAATTCTATTCGTAATTATATTTGTAATTATTGAATCTTATCATTCCTCTTTTTTTTTAGGATCACACTCCTCTCAAGGGCACCTCCCTACTATGGTCCCCCTTCCGCCTCCTACTACAGGCCCCACTCAGCCACCTACTATAGCCCTCATTCCACCTCCTACTATGATCCCGAGTTTGCCTCCTACTACGACCCCCATTTTGGATCCTACTAAGCCCCCAGTCTTCCTCCTACTACGGCCCCCATTCAGCCTTCTACTATAGCCCCCCCTCCTCCTACTACATCACCTTTTCCTCCGACTGCTATGGCCTCCCCTCAGACTCCAAGCTCATCAGGTCATTCTTGTTTTGGGCAATCATTAGAGCCTGACACACGATGCTTGATCACATTGTTGTACACCGACAGCTACCTGTAAGTATTTACTTATTCATTTTATATATTTATGTTTGTAACACACTGTTTCTTTCTAACTTTAAATAAATAATGTCCAGCATGAAGTTCGAGCCACCAGATGTGACGTGATGGATATCAAAATCCTTGCTCCACCATCTCCTAGGGCCGATGGCACAGTGGAGGGACTACTCGAGGGACGTTCTCGACAGCCTCTTCCAATCATTTTTGGTATGTCTTATTTTAATTTAATTTAAAGTAATTTGTTACTAAACATAGCATCAATTTCTGCAGTGCACTTATCACTTTGCGACTGCGAAGCAAGAGGAGGATGCGAGGATAGCCTAGGAAAAGGTTGCGGGGAGACGTTTTTCTAACTACCTTACCAAGAAGAAGGAGTTGGCAAAGAGGGAAGTGGGTGGGGTGGCTGATCCACTCCAATGGAAGGGCCATAGCCCTCCTGCGACAAGGAAAGACTACTGGGATGCTATTTACGACCAGTGGGTGACACAAGATTACCAATCACGGTCGGCCATTGCTACACAAAATCATGCCAAAATGCTCAAAGCTAGTTCGCATACCAGTGGCTCCATCACCTTTGGATGCCACAAGAAGAGAATGGCAATTATTCATTTTATAATTTAAATTTTATAAAATTTATGCATTACACTAATTTTCTTTCATAATTTGCAATTGTCGGAGGAGGAGACAGGCGGCCCTGTGGCCTACACAATGCTATTTTGTCCTACATGTAAACGTAAGGAATCAGGAGAATTTGTCTCACAAAGGGCGAAAGAAGTGGTGGTATGTACTTCTTGTTATGGTACTTATCAAGGTAACATTTTAAAATAATGCATTCTAACAATTTGATTTTTTTTTTTTTACTTAGGAGTCACACGAGCAACAATTGATAGAGCGGCATGGTGATGACTCCTCTCAACATCCACAATTCGATGCCTCGGCTTGGTTGGTTGCAACCGATCAACCAATGAAAGGTCGAGTGTTCAGATTTGGTACTGGGATGGATGCTGGTGGAGTCATCAGCTCTACTATGGAGTCAAGGTGCTCGGCGGCATCCTATAGCTATACACAATCACCACCACCACCGCAGCAGCCTACTGAGCTCCCTGACCACTACTGTAGTGCACTTATCATATAGTTAGATAGCTGGTTTGATCGGACAGTTGTCCCAGCTCTTCATGCGATGGGGGTGGCATTTCCACATCCACCTCCATTTACCGAAGGCTTCGGCCAGGTGAGTACATATTGTATTATGTTTTGCTTCTATTTCATATTGTTCAAAGTCTATAAAATGAATTAATCTATTGGCTTAGGAAGGTTTCACAAGTCCAAAAATTGAATTAACAATTTGTTCATAGTGCAAATAGTTTCAGCACGATCAAAGTCAAATTAAACATGTGGGATCCGATCGAGTCCGAATTGAACTCTCAATTTAGATTTGATGGGGTGTTTCATTTAGATTTATAGTTCATTAATCTATCAGTTGGGGGTTACACGGGTCAAAAAAATAGAATTAAGAGTTTGTTCATAGTACAAGCAATTTCAACATGGCTAGAGAGTCAAATTGGGCACGTGGGAGTTGAGGGGTTTATAATTCATTAATCTATCAGTTGGGGGGTTACACGAGTCCAAAAATAGAATTAAGAGTCTGTTCATAGTACAAGCAATTTCAACATGGCTAGAGAGTCAAACTGGATATGTGGGAGTCAATTTAGATTTGATGTGGCATTTCATTTAGATTTATAGTTCATTAATCTATCAGTTGGGGGGTATACGGGTCCAAAAATAGAAATAAGAGTTTGTTCATAGTACAAACAATTTCAACATGGCTAGAGAGTCAAACTTGGCATGTAGGAGTCGAGGGAGTCTAAATCAGACCTTCGGTTAGGATTTGACGAAGATATTTAGATTTATGTTTATGTCATTAATCTATCAGTGTGGGAGGGGGGTTATACGAGTCCAAAAATTGAATTAAGAGTATGTTTATAGTGCAAGTAATTTCAACATGGTTGGAGAGTCAAACTGGACATGTGCGATCCAACGGAGTCCAAATCAAACTCTCAATTTGGATTTCACGGAGGTATTTAGATTTTGATTTATAGTTCATTAATCTAACAGTTTGTGAGTTACATGAGTCCAAAAGTAGAATTATCTGTCTCTTCATGGTGCAGACAATTTCAACATAGCTTGAGAGTTAAATTGGACATGTGAGATCTGAGGGTTCCCAAATCAGACCCCGGGTTAGGATTTAGTGGGGATATTTAGATTTAAGTTTATGTCATTAATCTATCAGTCTTGAAGGAGGTTATACGGGTCCTAAAACTGAATTAAATGTCTATTCATAGTGCAAACAATTTCAACATGGTCAAATAGTCAAACTAGATATGTGGAATTGACGGAGTACAAATTGGACTCTCGGTTTGGATTTGGCGGGGGTATGTAGATTTAGTTTATAGTTCATTAATCCTTGAGTTTGGGGGATACACATGTCCGAAAATAGAATTAAGTATCTATTCATAGTGTAGACAATTTCAACATGTGAAGAGAGTCAAACTGGACATGTGAGAGTTGACAGAGTCCAAATCGGACTCTCGGTTAGAATTTGGCAGGAGTATTTAGGTTTATGTTTATAATTTGTTAATGTAAAATGATATTTTATTTCTTCTTCATATTCATACATGTCTAATAATGATTTTTTGCTTGTAGACTGTTGGAGAACAGGCTAGCAGTGATGCAGATGGCGACGACCATGAGATTCATCTTGCAGACGATTAGGAGTCTCGTCATTTGACTTTTCCATTCTTATCTTCTTCATTATCTATGTAAACATCTTTGTGACTTGTTGGAAAACATTTAACAGATATTTTAATTAGTGTGAAATGTTTTAATTTTACTTAATTACTTATGTGATTTTGTTATGTTTGCATGGTGATTGTGATATATTTATTTTCTAGTTAATTGTCATATGAAAATGTATATAGGTGTAAAAAAAAATATATATATATATATATTATAAAATATATTTTTTATAATATTTTTATTTATTTAGCGACAGAATACTGACGGAATAGCGACGGAATAATGACAGAATAATGACAAACAAAACTATTCGCCATCGCAGCCAGCTACGGATTTGCGATAGTTAAATCCATCGTTGTTTTAGCGACAGAGTTACAGCAGGCTGCCTCTGTAGGTACGCACCTGTCGCTAATCCGTCGCTAACTTAGCGACAGATTGGCGACGAAAATTGAGCTGTCGCTGATATTGATTGTAGATTTTGTTCCGGCAATCTGCAATCACTAATCCAACGCTATTAGCATTGGCGTAGCGGCCGCAGTTAACCCGTCCATAACTAGCATCCAATATATAGCTGCAAACTAGTTCCGTCGCTAGGCTCTTTAGTGACAAAATAGCGACAGAATAGCAACAGAAATGGTCCGTCGCCAAATAGTTTTTTTCTTGTAGTATATAAGGCCCATATAATGAACACAATCAACTCTTCTTCACTTACTCATAATGTTGAATTACTCCATTGACTTTAAACTAACATTGACTCATGAAAAGAGAAAATTACATATATCCTCACTTCCTACTATATCAATATACTTTCAAACAACTAATGATAGATAGTAAATGGGGACATGCTCATCACTGACGCATTCCCGTTCAAGTCACAACCTTCAGCTTCCTCATCAAAATCACCTATGATGTTACGACGTAGAGAATGAGCAAACTAGCTCAGTAGGATTTATATCTCAATGTGCAGGTAATGATATAAGTGATTAACATTTTAGAACTAAGTAGGCATATGAATATCAAGATATGCATGAATGATAAATCCAATTAAACACAATATGTGAACAAGATTGATTGAACAAGAGTGATTAAACAAGATCTAAAATGATGTATCAAGATGGAACTGTTGTAGAACAGTATGTACAAGCACGCATGATATCATTTAATTGCAGGAACACATGATGGCCATATTACGCAAGAAAGCAAGCACACACGAAAAAGAGCTTTTAACATGTAACAATAATCAGGCACGATGATACTAATGTGCACTAAAGATCTATGCCACCTTGGAATGCACACTAGGACACGTGTATGTGGTTATTGTATCTAGCATTCAACACGCAAGTACTTCCAGTGCAGATGCAATGCCAGAACTCATTTTACCCCATGGTTAACAGTATATTTATTACTCTCTATCATTACGGCTAGACTAAAGCCCTTGGACACTCGCTGTGCCCGATCCGCATCTCAAGTAATTTCAAATGTAGATACCCATAGTCATTCATTGGCAATAACAAGAGTTTCAAGAAGTATACGATGTAATGTCATGTTCATGATGATTTCAAGAAAGACAAGTCATGTGAACATGATTTCATGATGGCAATAGTAAAGAGAAAATTTCGGCAGCATAACGACGCAATTTAAACTTTTAGTTAACTCTTTACATTAATGGCTTGAGTCTATGATTATAAAGTCACACTCATGAGAAAGAGACGAGAAAGGAAGTGCATTCTATCTTCTGGAAACTTCAATGGTACAACCAACTCGGTCTCTATGAGGGAATCCACAGGGTACGGAGATTTACAGAGGTCTTAGAGGAATGGTCCCTAGTCTGGCAGTACGGAATGACCAATAGAAAGTTTCCAATCCCCCAAGAAATGTCTACCTATTGTGTTGGCCCTTTGGTATGTGGCAGCAAGGTAATCTAGAGGGGGGGTGAATAGGATTTTCTGAAATCTGAAATCAAAACGTGAACACTTAAAAGTTTGGTTAGTGTTAGTGTGATGAAGAGTGACAGTGCGGAAGCAAAAGAACAATCACACAAAAGGACACAAAAGATTTATCCTGGTTCGGCCCTTCCCACATGGAAGTCCTACATTAAGTCCCCAAGCAAACTCTTGGGATTTCACTAACCGAAGGTACAGTCCCCTTCAAGGACACTAGAACACCCTGGATACCCCACCAGGTCTTCTTCTCTTTCCCAGGCAAGAAGGCATCCCACTTCTTTTCTAGGCTCAGAAGCAAACCTACTTCTTTTACAGGTTCAGAAGTAAACCTCATGGAACATACCCCAGTGCGGTTCTGCTAGACTTAAACCCCCAGCTAGGTCCTGTTGGTACAAACCCCAACAAGGTTCTGCTAGACACTAACCTCTAGCTAGGTTACACACTGTATACAGTCCTACAGCTGGACATAAATCTTTCTTAGAAAAGAAAGATCAGACTGAGAGCTATTACAAGATGAACGCTCAGGACTTAGCTCACAGTCACAGACTCTCCCCCAAGATTACAATGAGCACAAGGAGAATGGAAGAGAAGAAGGCTTGAAGGCGATGAAGACTTCTGCTTTGAAAGCTTCTGTAGATTTTTGGCTCGAGCTCTTCTCTCTTTCTCTGAGTGTTTGTGGCGTGAAGGTTCTTCTCACAGTTGTACACTCCTTAAAGGATTTTCAGGAAAAGCCTTCTCTTCATCTTCAGCAATGCTTCATCTTTTATATGAGCAGCTTGAATAGATCCGTTGAAGAGATACGTTGGAGTTCTAGCCGTTGCTCATCTCCTCTTCATTTGTCTTGATCAGACTTTGATGGTCTTCGAGGTCTGTGAGCATGGAAGAAAGTGTTAGCATAAAAGATTGTTTATGATAAATGATGCATAGTACTGTGCTTCTGCTAACATATTGAAAATAGTAGGTCAAATCTTTTTCTGACAAGATTATGCATGCAGCTTTTTTTGTCAGACAATATTTGACTTTTCAATGAGCGCCAAAAACACTTTCAAAATATTCAAGAGAAATCGTTGTTCATTTACAAGTAAATCGTTGCAAGTTTATGAATAAATCGATGTGAAAGACAAGTCGTTATGATCATTGAAGAAATCGTTATGAGCATGACTTATGAAATCGTTATGGGAACGACTTCTTAACAAATCGTTATGAAGGCAAGTCGATGCGTTCACTTAAGAAATCGTTACGGTCTAAAGAAGTCGTTATGAGCATGACTTATGAAATCGTTATGTGAAGAGTCATTGCCCATTTGTAAACAAATCGTTGTGAGAGTAAATTGTTGTCTCACTTAAGAAGTCGATGTGATCACTTATGAAATCGTTATGAGAACCAAGCCGATGTGATCACTTATGAAATCGTTATGGGAACTAAGCCGATGTGATCACTTATGAAATCGTTATGAGAATGAAAACGATATGAGGGCAAATCGTTGTGGCTATAAAAGGAATCGTTCTGAGATCGATTTCTTAACAAATCATTATGGCCACTTAGCGAAGTCGTTGTAGCGCTTATTAATTTTGGCACTTGAACTGAAATCGATGTATATTGATTAAACATCGATTTATCATTTTAGTGCGCCATATTGCATCAATGTGAGACTCAGCATTTTGCTATGAGATTGATGCGACACAGATGAAACAAAATATTCAATTTAAGTTACATCATAAATTTTATTATCACCAAAATACAAGAACAAATAGAGAGTGGTTCAACAATCTCCCCCTTTTGGTGATGACAAAATTTATGAGAATTTTCTGACAAGAATATATATAAAGCATAGAGGTTTCAGAAAATTCATACAAACTCTCCCCCTTTTTGTCACTAACCAAAAAGGAAGGATCTTACCATGGATTTCTCTCCCCCTTTGAGAGAATTTCTTACCATAGAGGGGTTCAACAATAATAGTTGATAAGGAATGACTCCCCCTAATCTGTGCTCCCCCTGAGCATGAGACTCCCCCTTAATGTGAGGCAAGTTAGATCTGTTGCTCTTGACCTTTGACATGTTGTTTGTCAAGTCTTCAAGATTTTTATCTCAATTACCTGCCACAGATCAAAGTCTGTGCCTCGAATGAAGCATTCCATTCTCATCTTCTAGTATTGGTAGTCCTCTCCATCAATTAATGGAGGTCTGGTGACTGATTGGCCTTCAGCATATCCTTGAGCCGCCATGGATCTTTTCTCTAAGATCGTTGGATCTTCTTGGAAGTTCAGAGACCCGCTCTGATACCACTTGTTGGCCCTTTGGTGTGCGGCAGCAAGGTAATCTAGAGGGGGGGGTGAATAGGATTTTCTGAAATCTGAAATCAAAACGTGAACACTTAAAAGTTTGGTTAGTGTTAGTGTGATGAAGAGTGGCAGTGCGGAAGCAAAAGAACAATCACACAAAAGGACACAGGAGATTTATCTTGGTTCGGCCCTTCCCACATAGAAGTCCTACGTCCAGTCCCCAAGCAAACTCTTGGGATTTCACTAAACGAAGGTACTGTCCCCTTCAAGGACACTACAACACCCTGGATACCCCACCAGGTCTTCTTCTCTTTCCCGGGCAAGAAGGCATCCCACTTCTTTTCTAGGCTCAGAAGCAAACCTACTTCTTTTACAGGTTCAGAAGTAAACCTCCTGGAACAAACCCCAGTGCGGTTCTCTAGACTTAAACCCCCAGCTAGGTCCTGTTGGTACAAACCCCAACAAGGTTCTGCTAGACACTAACCTCTAGCTAGGTTACACACTGTATACAGTCCTACAGCTGGACATAAATCTTTCTTAGAAAAGAAAGATCAGACTGAGAGCTATTACAAGATGAACGCTCAGGACTTAGCTCACAGTCACAGACTCTCCCCCAAGATTACAATGAGCACAGGGAGAATGGAAGAGAAGAAGGCTTGAAGGCGATGAAGACTTCTGCTTTGAAAACTTCTGTAGATTTTTGGCTCGAGCTCTTCTCTCTTTCTCTGAGTGTTTGTGGCGTGAAGGTTCTTCTCACAGTTGTACACTCCTTGAAGGATTTTCAGGAAAGGCCTTCTCTTCATCTTCAGCAATGCTTCATCTTTTATATGAGCAGCTTGAATAGATCCGTTGAAGAGATCCGTTGGAGTTCTAGCCGTTGCTCATCTCCTCTTCATTTATCTTGATCAGACTTTGATGGTCTTCGAGGTCTGTGAGCATGGAAGAAAGTGTTAGCATAAAAGATTGTTTATGATAAACGATGCATAGTACTGTGCTTCTGCTAACATATTGAAAATAGTAGGTCAAATCTTTTTTGACAAGATTATGCATGCAACTTTTTTTTCAGACAATATTTGACTTTTCAATGAGCGCCAAAAACACTTTCAAAATATTCAAGAGAAATCGTTGTTCATTTACAAGTAAATCGTTGCAAGTTTATGAACAAATCGATGTGAAAGACAAGTTGTTATGATCATTGAAGAAATCGTTAGGAGCATGACTTATGAAATCGTTATGGGAACGACTTCTTAACAAATCGTTATGAAGGCAAGTCGATGCGTTCACTTAAGAAATCGTTACGGTCTAAAGAAGTCGTTATGAGCATGACTTATGAAATCGTTATGTGAAGAGTCGTTGCCCATTTGTAAACAAATCGTTGTGAGAGCAAATCGTTGTCTCACTTAAGAAGTCGATGTGATCACTTATGAAATCGTTATAAGAACCAAGCCGATGTGATCACTTATGAAATCGTTATGGGAACTAAGCCGATGTGATCACTTATGAAATCGTTATGAGAATGAAAACGATATGAGGGCAAATCGTTGTGGCTATAAAAGGAATCGTTCTGAGATCGATTTCTTAACAAATCATTATGGCCACTTAGCGAAGTCGTTGTAGCGCTTATTAATTTTGGCACTTAAACTGAAATCGATGTATATTGATTAAACATCGATTTTATCATTTTAGTGCACCATATTGCATCAATGTGAGACTCAGCATTTTGCTATGAGATTGATGCGACACAGATGAAACAAAATATTCAATTTAAGTTACATCATAAATTTTATTATCACCAAAATACAAGAACAAATAGAGAGTGGTTCAACAATTTGTGCAAGAGTGTAGTGTAGAACGTGCCTCAATATCAATCCACCGGTATAAAGCAAGTGGAAAGCAAGTAACATGATGACACAATATAGAACTTGTATTTATAATAACATGCTTTGCAGTATTTTAACATGATATTAATTCACTTTATTAAGCTAGATTATCAAGATGATTATAACAAATCACAAAAGGACCAGATCAATCAAATAAGAACAATTAGAATAAGCTTTTAGATTGTTATGTCTTTTTCGTGGGTTAATAGGTTTTAACCCACTGGACAGACTGAACAATGCTTCTATAACACATAACATGCAAGACTAACAGTTTAAACTGAGCAAACAGGTCTCAGGTAGGCATTAGAAATCACGGCAGGTTCAGTCGTCGCCATTTTCAAGGCCGTTAGCAGTTAATATGGGTACACAGTCAGTCTATTCAATCGTGACGGGGGTCTTGTCGCTTTCAAATCACAACAGGCCTGACCGACACATTTCGAAGGAATCAATGTAGAAACCGATTGTGGGATATAAATGCGACGGGTGTGTCCATCGCCTTCATGTTGCTATAGGCCGACACGTCACTACATGATTCAAAACACGACGGGGTGAACAGTCGCCTTCATGACACAACTGTCAACGGGCCGCAATAAGTACGAATCGCGATGATGCGATGCGTCGCGTTCTAGAGGGGTTTTCAAAATCTGAATATAAAAACTTGCACGAAAACCAAGGGCAAGAAACATGACCAAATTGTGATGGTATGACTAGTCGCATTCTTGAAGTGTACTGAATTTCATGCAACACATAGTTTCATGTGCAAGACTGATTGGACAAACCCTTGAATGCGGCGGGATGGTCGGTCGCTATTCAGTTAAACGCGACGGGGTTGTACGTCGCGTTCAGGTGGTGAAGAACCCAACATCTAGAGTGGTCATGTTCATGGTTCTTGCCTGAGAACAGCAAGAACGATGTAGTTGCTCTTGATTGACTTATAACTCGACATCTAGAGGTCCTTACACAAAACTGTAAACATGAAATGGTAGATGATGATCAGTCCATCTCCATATAAAATTTATTATGAATTATATATGTATTTTTGGTGATTAACAAAACCTTAAAAATATTTTCTAACAACTTTTTTTGTCTGAAGTTTATCCACAGGACATAACTCAAGCAGAATCTGTAAGTTGTCCACACATACTGTCATTTAATGTTCAAAGTATAAATTTTGTCTAAGTATACATCGACTTCCATATAATAGCTAACATCGATTTCGTTGGTACATCAATTTCATATCACTTAAACATCGATTTCATTGGTACATCGATTTCATATCACTTAAACATTGATTTTGTTGATACATCGATTTCATATCACTTAAACATCGATTTCGTTGATACATCGATTTCATTTCACTTGAACATCGATTTCAGTAAAACAACGATTTCATCATTAAAACAACGATTTCATTATCGAATTCACTTAAACAATGATTTCATGTTTGATTTCACCTAAACAACGATTTCATCATTGAAATAATGATTTCATGATCGATTTCACTTAAACAACGATTTCATGATCGATTTCACATAAACAATGATTTCATGATCGATTTCACTTAAACAAAGATTTCATGATCGATTTCACCTAAACAACGATTTTATCATTGAAACAACGATTTCATTATCGACTTCACTTAAACAACGATTTCATGATCGATTTCACTTAAACAACGATTTCATGATCGATTTCACTTAAACAACGATTTCATGATCGATTTCACTTAAACAATGATTTCATGATCGATTTCACTTAAATAACGACTTGGTTGCTACATCGATTCTGTGACACTTAAACACCGATTGGGTTGCCATAACGATTTGGTTATTGTTACAACGATTTGGTTGAAACAACGATTTCATCTCTACATCGATTTTAGTTAAACAACGACTTTGCACAGAACATCGATTTCATTAATACATGGATTATGCTCACATCAACTTGATTTCATCATGGATTATGTGCACATCGACCCTCGTTTTTTGACTACAGCTCTCTCTTAATGATTACATTTAATACAGCTATCAAACATTCTTGTTCAAATCATTTTTAAACATTCTTTAGTTCCATTCCACATGATATTCAAATGTATTTCAAATCTTTGTGGATTTCAAAGTTTTCCCGTGAAAGCATGTTGTATCCTACATTGTCTAACATTTATTGTGACAGTACACATCTCTGCACGATATATCTTTTACCTGTCTTGCCTATTCACACAAAGTCAATGACAGAATGGCATTTCCCTTCTAATGTATCTTCATACAACACAACTACTAATAGTTGTCTAGGTGTCAGCATTTATTATGTGCAGGGTTTCCGGAGGAAACGCACGTCTCAAACTTGGACCTGTCAACCTGACAAGAGGATAGAAGATTCAGACAATCTTTCCTCCTGTGTGTATGCATCTATCCAAGCATTAATGGATATAGGCTCACTAGCTCTTCGCTTCAGACCAGACATCCCAACTTGCATGAAAATGTGAGACAACGGATATTTCAATAGATACTACAACGGTCAAATTATTTCAAACAAGATAAATAGAAGACTGGTGACTCCATAGACGACAGTTTGAATAGTTTTTCCAAAAGAAAATCTTAGTCACCTGAAGAACAACGAGAGCCAGCTCCTCCATTCCATTTGTCCATAGCTCTTAGCTCTCTGTGAGAATAGTGCATTACTTTAGAGAGCTTGCGTAGATCTGAGAGAGAGAATTCATTTTAAGATAATCTTGTGTGTCTCAGTCTTCGCCTTAGATCAAGCTTTGTCTATAAGCTTGGTCTTGGGGCCTTTCTCATTAAATTCATTTTTCTGTGAGCATTCCTCTTCGGGTGTGAAGAGAAGACCTGTTGCATCAGGTGGTGTGATTCCTCTTCTTGTAGAGAAGAGAAGGCCAGCTACTGCTGGATGTGTAAGTGTCCTTAAGGGGGACTGTACCCTTATTTAGTGAAATCCCAAGTGGTTGCTTGGGAACTGAACGTAGGACTCCTTGGGATAGGAGATCCGAAACAGGATAAAATTTCCTGTTGTCTGTGTGATTGTTCTCTTTGTTTTGATTAACACTAACTCTAACTATCGATCTTAGTGTTGTCTGTCAAGTTTGTTTATTTACATGAATTTTTACAGGAAGAATTTTTAGCAATCCATTCACCCCCCCCCCTCTGGGCTTGCTATCTGGGCAACAAGTGGTATTAGAGCTAAGTCTCTTGAGTAAGAAGATCTCACGATCTTAAGAGAAAAGATAAATGACAGCTCAAGGATATGCAGAAGGTCAGTCTGTTAACAGACCTCCTCTATTCGACGGTGAAGATTACAACTACTGGAAGACTCGGATGGAGTTCTTCCTTCAAGGTCTAGATTTCCAACTTTGGTCAATAGTTGAAGAAGGAGACCTCCTGGTCACAAACAGTAAAGATAAATGGACATATGAAGACAAGAAGAAAATATCCCTAAACAGCAAAACCAAGAGTATACTGTGTTGTGCGCTCAGTAAGAAAGAATTCAACAGGATTTCAGCATGCAAGTCAGCTATGGAACTATGGGAAAAGCTCAGATTCACATATGAAGGAACTGACAACGTAAAGGAGACACGAATAGATATTCTTGTGACACAATATGAAAAGATTTCAAATACAGCGTGGAGAATCCATCTCTCAAATGTACAGTAGATTCACAGACATCACCAACGGCCTAGCTGGGCTTGGAAAAACTTATGAAATCGGAGACGAGGTAAGAAAAATACTAAGATCCCTGCCAACCTCATGGACTCCAAAGGTTACAGCTATAGAAGAAGCAAACGATCTAAGGAGAATGTCTCTTGAAAAGCTCATTGGGTCTTTGATGGCTCATGAGATAAACATGGAAAGGCTAGGAGAATCCTCCAACAAGAAAAGTACAGTAATGCTCTCAAGGCCATAGAAGACACATCTGATGGCAAATCAGAAAGTGACAAAAGCAATGAGAGTAGTAAAGATGAGGAAGTCTTTCTCTCCAGAAGACTGTAGCGCATATTAGCTAAAAAGAAATACCAGTCAGGAAGAAGATACTTCAAGAAACGTAGAGACTTTAAAAGATCTGAAGGTAAAGATGTTAAGAGATCAGAACCGATATGCAACGAGTGCAAGAAGCCTGGACAAATCAAAGCAGAGTGTCCAAAATTAAAGAAAACTGAGTTCAAGAAGAAGGACAATACAAAGAAATTCAAAAGATACAAGAAGAAGGCCATGGTCGCTGCATGGAACAACGAAAGTGACTCTGACAGTAAGTCAAGCTCTAGTGAAGAAGAAGAAGAAGAAAAGGCCAACCTAGCCTTCATGGCAAATGTTGATGATAAGATAACTTATGACTCATCCTTTACTTCTTGCAATGAATCAGATTTAGATAGTTTAGAAGATGTTTTTAATGAATTATACAGTAAGTATAAAGATGTCTGTAAATTGTTAAAAAACAACTAAGAAAAACTATGCATGTCTCAAAATAACTAACTCAGATCTAAAATCTGAAACTGAACAGTTAGAAAAACAAATTTCCAAATTAAAAAGAAGAAATGAACTATTCTGTGAAGATATAAAGAATAAAAATGAAAAGATATCAAACTTAGAAAGTCAGGAAACCATAATTAAACTTAAGAGTGAAATTAACACACTAACAAAAGATAATGAATATTTAATGGCCACAGTTGAAAATTTTACTAATGGAAAATCCTCTTTAATATTAAAAGGAGCAAGAAGATCAGGTAAGAAAAAGTATGGCTTAGGATACACTCCACCAGACAATGAAGTAACTATAATTCATCCTAAAATTTATCCAACTCCAAAATTTGTGGATGAACAAAATCCTAATTATAAAGTAAATAAAAATAAGAACCATAAGCCAAATAGGATAATAAATAATATTCCTTGCTGCACACACTGTAACAAATTAGGTCACACTAAAATAACATGTACAACCAAACACCTAAAATGGATTCCCAAAAGAAACTGTGAAGAAACTAACCAACCATAACCCAAAAGAACTTGGGTACCTAAATCTCATTGATTTATTACAGGGAAGCCTTAGAGCATCAAAGTGGTACCTTGACAGTGGGTGTTCAAGGCATATGACAAGTAACAAGAAACTGTTCTCTCATATCAAAAGTGAAGAAGGTACAGTAACCTATGGCGATAATGGCAAAGGATCAGTGATTGGTTGCGGATCCATTGGAAACCAAGATAAAATTCTGATAGAAGATGTACTATGCGTCAAGGGACTGAAGCACAACTTAATAAGCATTAGTCAGCTGTGCGAAAAGGGTCACCAGATCAAGTTTCAGGAATCTAAGTGTTTGATCATCAAGGATGGTGCAACTGTCTTCGAAGCTAGCAGATAAAAGAATATGTATGTACTGCATCTAGAAGAATTGAAAGATCAAGACATTTTCCTAGTAGCAAGTAAGGAGCAAAACACTGAACATGGGCACAGGAGGTTTGGTCACTGCAGCTTGGATGGAATAAGAAAGCATATCAAACATAATCTAGTGGAAGATCTGCAGAAGATGAACTCAAGACTAGAAAGCATTTGTGAACCATGTGCAAAAGGGAAGAATGCAAAATCCTCCTTCAAATCAAAGTCAGTGGTCACTACCTCCAAACCACTAGAACTACTATATATGGATCTGTTTGGACCAATGAGAACTACCAGTCTGGGAGGAAAGAACTTTGGATTTGTCATAGTTGATGATTATTCAAGATTTACATGGGTATCATTTTTAGAGCATAAAGATGACACATTTGAAAGTTTTGTGAAGTTCAGTAAAGTAGTTCAAAAGGATAAGAAATTCAGCATCATAAGTATCTGTTCAGATCATGGAGGAGAATTCCAAAACGACAGATTTTCACAATTTTGTAATGATCAAGGTATAGAACACAATTTCTCAGCACCTAGAACACCACAGCAAAATGGAGTAGCTGAGAGGAAGAATAGAACCTTGTTGGATATAGCTAGGACCATGCTATCTGAATATAACCTTCCAAGAAACTTCTGGGCAGAAGCCATAAATACAGCATGTTATATTATAAATAGAGTCATGATCAGGCCAATCCTGAAGAAGACTGTATATGAGCTGTACAAGCAAAGAAAGCCCAAGATCAGTCATCTCAGAACTTTTGGATGTCCATACTTCATTCACAACAATGGTAAGAGAGAAATAGGTAAGCTGGATCCCAAATCCGATGAAGGGATCTTTATGGGGTACACTTCCAAACCCAAAGGCTATAGAGTTTTTAATAAAAGAAGTTTATTGATTGAACAAACTATTCATATTATTTTTGATGAATATAACCCTTCCTTGAGAAAGGAATCTATAAGTGATGATGAAGACACAGATAATCTTACCCAGAAGCTGAAGGAATCTACCATCAAGGATGGTGAAGATCCACCCTTAGAAGAACTACAACAAAAGGACATTATCTATGATGATCTTCCAAAGGAATGGAGGTACAAAAAGGATCACCCTATTGATAACATCATTGGAGATCCATCAGTTGGGGTAAGAATAAGAGGTAATGTTATTCCTTGTGATTATTTAGCATTTGTATCTCAAATTGAGCCGAAGACAGTCAATGAAGCACTGTCTGATGAATCTTGGATTTTAGCCATGCAAGATGAACTTAGTCAGTTCAGGAGAAATCAAGTTTGTGAAGGATCGAAATAAATGTGTGGAAAAGATCTAGAAGGGGGGGGATGAATAGATCTTAGCCACTTTTGCGGAAGCTTAAATAATTTTAAAACTATTTAGAATCAGAGGCAATAATATCAGTGAAAAGCTACTGATCTGATTAGATTGGAGTGAGTTGAAAAACTTAGATGAGAATCAAGTTGATTAAGTGAATTAGAAACGAGTCCTATGCAAGCATCTAGCAGATGAATCAGTCAAACCACAGAACACAAATGCACAAGGATTTTTAGGTGGTTCGGAAATCACCCATGTGATTCCTACATCCACCCCTCACAACCCGTGAGGATTCACTAACACAACTGGGTAACACACCCACTGGAGCCTTACAACTCCAACACTGAAGAGCTTACAACTCACACCACTTCTAGAGCAAGACTTCTCTAGAACAACTGAGCAAGACTGCTCAACACACACTTGAGTTTGACAACTCAACACTGAGCACACCGGCTCACAACAATCTGAGCACAAGGCTCACACATAGACTTGCTAGACACCAACTTAAGACAAGATCTCCTAGCAACAGATCTAGTCGAAATTTGAGAACACTAATGAGAATTATGCAGAAGCACTTGCATAATCTCAAGAGATATCTCAGAAGAACAGAAGTAAAGTAAAATGTATTGAATGGCTTCGTTCTTCAAGTGTACTCCCTTGTAGAAGCTTGAATTGGGAAGAAGCTTGTAAACATGAAGTCCAAGACGATGCTCTGCAATCTGGGAGGTTGGACCTTCCTTGAATTCTTCTCCAACGATGGCTTCTACCTGATCTGCTTCCTTGAGATGCTTCAGAGGCTTCTTTAAAGATCAAACCACAATTCTCACACCTATTGAATTGGTGAGAAGAGGTGTTTAGGAGACTCCAGGAAGGCAGAGGAGGGAGACACGAACTCTTATGGCCGCCAGGAATTTTTCAGGAGACTCTCAGAGGTTAATTGGGTCTCTCTTTTTCGAAGGGAGGCCAAAAGGAGCCTTTTATACCCTTAGGATTCCAAAGATACCCTTTTGGGGTACAAGGGCACGCTTCCCAAGGAAGATTCTGATCGCCCTAGAAGGACACGTGGCAGCCATCAGCTCTTAGGATGAAAGGTTTCCGTAGTGTGTCGACCTGCCCTGGTGGTTGTGTCGACACACTGTCCCAAAGATAGAAAAATCTGTTCTGGGAGAAAGGTCCCGTGTCGACCTGCTCTTGAGTGTGTCGACCTGCTGTCCCAATTCCTCAAACTGGCTGTTATGGGAACTGGGTCTAGTGTCGACCTGCCCTGGGAGTGTGTCGACCTGCTGTCCCAATTCCTCAAACTGGCTGTTCTGGGAACTGGGTCTAGTGTCGACCTGCCCTGGGAGTGTGTCGACCTGGGTACCCTTGATCTCTGGAAAACTGCCACTCGTGTCGACACACTCTTGACATGTGTCGACACACTCTTGACATTTTTGCACAATTTCTCTTTGAGTCTGTGATGATGTGTCGGCACCATTGATGGGTGTGTCGACACATCTTTTGCATAAAAAGTTTGTACCTGAAAAATAAACACATATATCATTAGTTAAATGATTTATCATTACCACAAATGATAAATGTGGTTTGAAAAATGCTTTTTGAGCATGACTTTCAGGTATGATGCTTTTGACATGTTCCAATTAAATTGCTTTAAGAACACTTCTTGTCATCATCAAAATAGGAGGGAAATGATATGAATTAGACATTCAACCCAACAGTTTGGTCCCTTGTTCCGAGACCATCAAATCATCCTATGAATGGCACTAAATGGGTGTTCAGGAACAAATTGGATGAAGATGGTGTTATCAATAGAAACAAGACTAGACTGGTTGCTCAAGACTATTCCCAAGAGGAAGGCATAGATTTCGATGAAACCTATGCACCAATGGGTAGACTAGAGGCTATTCGAATTTTACTTGCTTATGCATGTGCATTGGATTTAAAACTTTTTCAAATGGATGTAAAATCTACTTTTTAAATGGTGAAGTATATGTGGAACAACCTTTTTTTGATGATTTAGATTTTTCAAATCACATTTTTAAACTGCGTAAAGCATTATATGGTTTAAAACAAGCACCTAGAGCATGGTATGAAAGACTTAGTGCATTCTTATTAAATCATACTTTTATTAGAGGACAGGTAGATAGCACACTGTTTATTAAATCAAAAGTTAAAAATATATTGCTTGTGTAAATTTATATAAATGATATTTTTGGATCTACTGATGAATCCTTGTGCAAGTATTTTGAGAAACTCATGCAGGGAGAATTTGAGATGAGCATGATGGGAGAGCTCAACTATTTCCTTGGATTACAAATCAAACAAAGCAAAGAAGGTACACACATTTGTCAAGCAAATACACCAAAGAATTGTTGAAGAAATTTGGTTTTGACAATGCTAAACCATTGTCCACTCCAATGAGCACATCCACCAGGTTAGACAATGATAAGGAAGGTAAGAAAGTTGATCAAAAACTTTATAGAGGTATGATAGGGTCATTGGTTTACTTGACAGCTAGTAGACCTGATTTTATTTAGTGTGTGTATGTGTGTAAGATATCAGTCTGATCCTAAGGAATCTCATTTAATATCTATTAAAAGGATTTTTAGATATTTAGTTAAAACTTATGACCTAGGACTATGGTATCCTAAATCTTGTGAAACTAGCTTAGTTGGATATTCAGACGCTGACTATGCTGGATGCAAAGTAGATAGAAAAACACCAGTGGTGGTTGTCAATTTCTTACATGATGCTTGATTTCATGGTCTTCAAAGAAGCAAAATTTAGTAGCATTATCAACAGATAAAGCCGAATATGTAGCTGCTAGAAGCTGTTGCACTCAACTCTTATGGATCAAACAACAGCTTGAAGACCATGGATTGCACATCAAGACCATCCCATTACTGTGTGACAACACAAGTGCAATAAATCTGACGAAAAATCCAGTACAACACTCAAGGACGAAACATATAGAGGTCAGATATCATTTTATTAGAAATCATGTTTCTAATGGTAATATTAATATTTCATTTGTAGATACTCAGAATCAGTTAGCAGATATCTTTACAAAAGCCTTACCTGAAGAGATATTTACGTCTCTTAGAAGGGAACTAGGCATGTGCAATTTGTAATAGATATGTCTGTACATAACTAAAATAATAAATTTTAGAATAATACTTATCCTTCTCGCTGGATTTAAGCGAATCCTTTATTACTTGCATCATAAATTGCTATGGCGTTTCAGATTAATTCTTTATTGTTTGCTTTATCCACTCCTCTTTTGTCGTTATCCGCTTTTATTGCTCTGGCATTTCAAAAGATACTTTATGTCTTGCCATTATGTCCGAAATCCTTGCCTCATTGATTTCCTCTCTCTCTTGTCTCCTTCGACTTGCTTGCCTGCGAAAACCCTTATCGACTCCAGAATCCCCTCTGTGTGCTTTCAAAGGATCTCTCTGTTTCTGCTCAAATTTCTTGAGGCATCTTGTTCCTCTCCTTCCCACGATCCTCTAGAATCCTTCCTTGCTCAATTCCATGGCCCCTTCTGGGAGTTCCGACAGCATGGGTGCTTACAGCGTCGCCTTCCTCATGGCGGAGCAACAGGAACGATTTACTGTTGTAAGGATCAAGCTATGTGGAAACAAGGTAGTGGACCTAGAAGACCTAGAGAAGCATGGTATGCACAGCAAAGTCGAAGCTATTCGGAGGATGAAGTGGACGAAGATGTGTACTATTTCTGAACTAAGTTATCCAAACCTCGTGAAAGCTTTCTACACTTGCCTGAAAATAGAAGAAGATGGGTCTCTCTCTTCTACAGTCAAAGGTACACTCATGATATTTTGGAAATATTATTTGGAGTTTCTATAGTCGAACATAGTTTAATGGACTCTGTGGACATTCATGCCAAGGGGCTAGGGATCATTGGAATAGAGTACAAGCTGAAGGATAGGCAGATCGACATCAACCAGTTCAATGCTTTTAACAGAATACTGCATTTCATAGTCTGTCAGATTTTGGTGTCGAGGAGTGCTACTTTTTCCACCTGCCCAAAGGGAGATGCTGATATGATGTTCTGGGCCATCCAAAATCAAGATATCAACATGGCTCAAGTTATAATAGAGAGGATGAAGTCTGCTACTGAAATGATTTGGGATAAGAAGAATAAGTTGGCAGTATCCCTACCATATGCCCATTTGCTTACTAGAATTTTCAATCACTATGAAATTGATCTGAAGGGAGAATTGATGGAAAAGATGGGCCAGTCTATTTGGTCCAAAAACTTGAAGAAGAGTGGTTTTTCTCTTATGGGGAATGTTTGGACAAAGACTTTGGTGGTAGAATGAGAGGCCGTCATTGGTGAAGCTCCTGAAATACCTCTAGTCCAAGAGGCAGAGGCAGATGTCAGAATTGAAGAACCTTCTGCACCTGTAAGGAGGATTGAGGAAATATCACATGCGCACATTGAGCCCGTTGGGCAATCATCTGAAGTTGTGATCCCCTCTGCAATCCCTACACCTGCTATTGAAGAATCTTTAGAGATTGTTGCTCACACTGAGGGAGCAGGAAGATACTCACATGGAAGATATCCCTAGTGTTCTTGCTGCAGATGTTAGTATGGAAGATAGTTTGGCAGAAGTCATTCCGGAACCTGTGGCACCAGGCGACAGTGAAGACATTCAGATGGAAGATGCTCCAGCTCAGGGGGAGCAAGAGATTCAGGGGGAGCCTACTGCTAGTGCTCCTGGGGACCAGTTCCAGGAAGGTATTATTGAAGACACCTCAGATGAGGAGGTTTAACCCATTATTAGCTCCGGTGGAAAGAGGAAGGGTGTTGCCTCAAGAATTCCTTTACTCACCAGGAAGGCACACCACAGATCCAAGAAGAAGAAGATTCTTGTGCACTTGAAGCCAGCCATTAATAGACTGAATGCACATGGGGAGATTTTGTGCACTTTGCAATCCGAAGTAACATCCATTTTTCTTAGTCAGGGCACAAAAGACAAGGAGAATGGAGTTGTTAAAACTGAGCTCCAGGAGATGAGGAGTGAGTTGGGTAGCTTGAGGCAGCTAGTGTCAGATCTTTCAGATTTTGTGAGGGTGCAATTATTTGTTCGTGCCCCTCCTGCTCCCACTCAACCTGTACCAAGTTAGCACAGGGTTGCCTGTACCCGAAGAACCAGTTGCTGGGCAACAAGGGCCATCTGTTGAGGTATCCGGGCTTTCTAAGCCTGTAAAGGTAGTTGGACCATCAGGGCCAATTATTGAAGAATCAGGGCCACCAGGGCCTTCTGAAGTGGAAGCCAGGCCACCAGGGCCATCAGTTGCAGAGTCAGGGCCATCAGGGCCATATGAAGTTGAAGATGTTGGTAATGGGCCATCAGGGCCATATGAAGTTGAAGATGTTGGTACTGGGCCATCAGGGCTAGTGGAGTCAGTGGCAGAGCCAACCGGGTCTCAAGCATCTATAGAAGTTGCAGCTGTGCCCCCAGAGCCTTCTGTCCCTTCAAATCTTCAGACTCCAGTCCCTTCTTCTCCACCTACATCCTTCACTGCTCCACCCGCACCTGAACCCTCCAAGAAACCACTTCCAAAACACATCCCTTCTCCGACACCTTTTCCTACTACCTCTTCTTCCTCACCTACTTCTTCTACTGCCATTCCTCCTCCCATATTTGAGGAATCTCCAGTATCATCCTCTGTTGGTTCATCATCTGTTGGACCATCTGCACCACCTCCTCCTACTTCTTTCACCTCTCTTCATCTAACCACTCCACCGTCTTTCATCACTATTATTTTAGAGAATGCTAGTGTTCAAGGCCATGTCATTCAGGGCATTAAAGATGAGTTTGAAGAAGCAATTCTTTGCTCAGTCCTTTCTGTTTCTTCTCATGTTAACAGGACAGATCCGTCCAGTCCTGCCTCCAAAAAGAGAAAAGTCTCTAAGGAACTTGCTCTCTCCTCTGAACCTCGATTCCCTCCTCTTTGGTTCCCTCTTTCTATTGTAAATAGAAGGAGACTTCTCTACTGTGAATTCTTACAAAAATGCACCTTTGATACAATTTTTGGCCTCCCTCATCTCAATCTCACAGAGCATCTCAATATTATTCTTCCTCTCTCTTTCTTATCCAAACATGATCAGTCCAAAATCTTCTCCTCAACTGAGTCTAAGACTGAAGACCAGTGGGCTCGGGGTAATAAAGCTCTCTACAGAAAGTTTATGCTTGCCATATCTGATAGGTTCTCACCCTCATACCACCCTCTCACACTGACTGAGTGGTTTGTCCTCCACCACAGAAATACTTGTGGTCCCTTCATCTAGAGGGAAATCAAGTTAATCCAACACTTCCAAATGTTCAATGATTATTGTTTTGTCAATAAACTTCCAGAGGTTCAGCTTGGTCAATTCAGGGCAGCCATTGCTCAGCTAAGAACTGAAAATCCCGTCAATACTTCTCTTCAAGTGGATTTTGCTACTCTGCAGATGCCAGCCATTGTTTTTCTCCCTAAACTACATTCCTTGCTCATGGACTCTACTGTAGGTTCTAGTATCTTTGAAAGATCATCTAGAGTCATGGCCAGAATTACTGTTCAGCAGGGAGCTCCTCTTGCTTTCAACAGATTTTTGTTCAGGGAATATCACAGGGGTTTTATCAAGTCGGATGTTTTAGCACCTCTTTTGTCTGAGGCCGAAAGACATTTCCCCTCTGATTAGGAGAAGAACTATCACCAAGTTGCTCAACAATTGGTCAATCTGAATCCCTTCCTGTCCAGATCCAACAAACCTACTCTAACTGTTGAACAATTCTTGGATCTCAACTCCATTAACATGGTTCAGGACCCTTTTGCTATTTGGGTTGAGACGTACAAAATCTATGTACCCTTGAAGAGGGAACTGTTACAGCACAAGATTTACTACCCTCTATCCATTGATAGATTTTTTCAGCATGTCAGTTTTGGGTCTACTACTTTGTACCAGTCATATCTTGGTAAAGATGAGTATGCCAATTTTATTGAAGCTCAGAGGCAGCTCCACATCAAGAGACTTCTTCTAGATATGGGGCCTTCTTACAACATCAGTTGGGGTGCCTTTAAGAATTACTTTGAAGAGTAAGAAATCAAGGCTTGGCCAATCATTACTCGCCATGTCCTCCCTTCTGTCTCTTGCCTTCTATATTTCTGATCCCCATTAAGTAATCAAATCTCCTATTTTGGCTCCCATTTATCTTCATCTCTTCTCTTCTTTCTTTGGCTCCTTGTGTTTCTTTTGCTTAATGACAAAAAGGGGGAGAAAATATTCTAAAATACATATCTTTAAATTAACTTTATTTGTGCAAATTCTCTATGTTTTGTCATCACCAAAAAGGGGGAGATTGATGATCAGTCCGTCTCCATATAAAATTTATTATGAATTATATATGTATTTTTGGTGATTAACAAAACCTTAAAAATATTTTCTAACAACTTTTTTTCTGAAGTTTATCCATAGGAAATAACTCAAGCAGAATCTGTAAGTTGTCCACACACACTGTCATTTGAAGTTCAAAGCATAAATTTTGTCTAAGTATACATCGACTTCCATATAATAGCTAACATCGATTTCATTGGTACATCGATTTCATATCACTTAAACATCGATTTCGTTGATACATCGATTTCATTTCACTTGAACATCGATTTCAGTAAAACAACGATTTCATCATTGAAACAACGATTTCATTATCGATTTCACTTAAACAACGATTTCATGATCGATTTCACCTAAACAACGATTTCACCACTGAAACAACGATTTCATCATCGATTTCACTTAAACAACGATTTCATGATTGATTTCATTTAAACAACGATTTCATGATCGATTTTAGTTAAACAACGATTTCATGATCGATTTCACCTAAACAACGATTTCATCATTGAAACAACGATTTCATTATCGACTTCACTTAGAAAACGATTTCATGATTAATTTCACTTAAACAACGATTTTATGATCGATTCACCTAAACAATGATTTCATCATTGAAACAACGATTTCATGATCAATTTCACTTAAACAACGATTTCATGATTGATTTCACTTAAACAACGACTTGGTCGCCACATCGATTCTGTGAGACTTAAACAACAATTTGGTTGCCATAAAGATTTGGTTATTGTTACAACAATTTGGTTGAAACAACGATTTCATCTCTACATCGACTTCAGTTAAACAACGACTTTGCATAGAACATCGATTTCATTAATACATGGATTATGCTCCCATCAACTTGATTTCATCATGGATTATGCGCACATCGACTCTCTTTTTTTGACTACAGCTCTCTCTTAATGATTACATTTAATACAACTATCAAACATTCTTGTTCAAATCATTTTTAAATATTCTTTAGTTCCATTCCACATGATATTCAAATGTATTTCAAATCTTTGTGGATTTCAAAGTTTTCCCGCGAAAGCATGTTGTATCCTACATTGTCTAACATTTATTGTGACAGTACACATCTCTGCACGATATATCTTTTACCTATATTGCCTATTCATACAAAGTCAATGACAGAATGACATTTCTCTTCTAATGTATCTTCATATAACACAACTACTAATATTGACTGACAGTTTAGACAAAGATAAGTTGTCTAGGTGTCAGCATTTATTGTGTGCAGGGTTTTCGGACGAAATGCACGTCTCAAACTTGGACCTGTCAACCTGACAAGAGGATAGAAGATTCAGACAATCTTTCCTCCTGTGTGTATGCATCTATCCGAGCATTAATGGCTACAGGCTCACTAGCTCTTCGCTTTGGACCAGACATCCCAACTTGCATGATGATGTGGGACAACGAATATTTCAATGGATACTACAACGGTCAAATTATTTCAAACAAGATAAATAGAAGACTGGTGACTCCATAGACGACAGTTCGAATAGTTTTTCCAAATGAAAATCTTAGTCACCTGAAGAACAATGAGAGCCAGCTCCTACATTCCATTTGTCCATAGCTCTTAGCTCTCTGTGAGAATAGTGCATTACTTTAGAGAGCATGCGTAGATCTGAGAGAGAGAATTCATTTTGAGATAATCTTGTGTGTCTCAGTCTTCACCTCAGATCAAGCATTGTCTATAAGCTTGGTCATGGGGCCTTTCTCGTTAAATTCATTTTTCTGTGAGCATTCCTCTTCGGGTGTGAAGAGAAGACCTTTTGCATCAGGTGGTGTGATTCCTCTTCTAGTAGAGAAGAGAAGGTCAGCTGCTGCTGGATGTGTAAGTGTAACATCGCACGTTTTTCAGATCTTTGCGGATCCTTTCTTAGTGGGTTTGGTGGCCAATGTGTGGCCCATTAGTGCGTGTTTCAGGTGTTACGCGCGTTGTGAGGTTTGGTGGGCCGTCAGATTGGGCCCAAAGCACTCATAGGTTTTCTGCCTGTGAACGCAACAGGGGTGTGCGTCTCATTCTGAACGCGACAGCCCTGGGGTCGCGTTCTTGTTACCGCTGTTGAGTGGAGACGTCTGCATGCGTGCCAAGTGTCATGCGCTGGGTGGCCTGCTGACGTTGAGCTTGAGAAGGCGACGGTCGCCTATGTCGCATTCAGGTAGCGACGTAGGGTTGCGTCGCGTTCTCAACTGCTGTGCGTTTTTAAGGAACCCCAGTCGAACAGAGCTTGGGGAAGCTCAGCTCGGCCGAGGGAGGCTGCTGCGCGGGTTTCTTGGCGATTCGAGGTCCTGGTGGAGTTCTCGGCGCGTTCTCTCCGCGAGGACATCGTGTGGAGCGGGGGAAACGCCGAGGGATCTTCGATTTTCGCGTTCTTCGCGAAGGTAGGGTGTTCTACCTTGATTTATGATGTGGATTGCTTATTAGTTCGTTTATTGCTTTGGAATCAGTAGATACCATGCTAGGGTATCCATTAAAGCATGTAAAATGTGAATTAAGTATGGTTTGAATGGTCCAGAATGGTGGTCAGTGGAGTTGCTTCCGGATTAGGGTTTGCGCCTGCTAAGGCGACGACCCTGGGCGTCGCGTTCTTAATGCGACAGCTCGATGTGTCGCGTTCCGGTTTAGAAGGCGACACATTAAAGGGTCGTGACCGGATGGCGACCAAGGGTTCTGTCGCGACAAGGTTGCGACAGCCTTACCCGTCGCGTTGTGGTTTTCTGTGGCGACATGTCGGGGCGTCGCGTTCTGAAGGCGACCTTGCCCTTTGTCGCGACCTCAGTTGAGAGGTCCCATTATGTATGCTTTCTTTATTTTGAATATCCGGTTAGTGGTATTTATTGTGCATGGCAATGACAGGTAGAGCCAGTGCACTTGTTATGCTCACGGAGCATATTGCTCACGAGCTGGGCATGTATTACGTGGTTAATATGTTATGTACGTAATCGGCTTGGTGTTTACGTAATATGTGTGGTGCGGTGACACCTATAGCGCTCTTGGAGCGTGCTGTCCATGTGTTGGACATGTTGTATACGTAAATGTTGTGTGGTGCAATGACACCTATAGCGCTCTTGGAGCGTGCTGTCCATGTGTTGGACATGTTGTATACGTAAATGTTGTGTGGTGCACCTGGTTGGTGTATTATACACGTGTTTTTTACATGGTTTGGATGCCATACTTGTGATTTGTGTGTGCATGGCACATCGTACATTATCGTGTTTATTATATATTAATTATTGTGGTTAGTTCGTGGTATTGTGGCGATGAGGTTCACGTCTGAACCTAGCCTCGATCCTTTAGGATCTTTTGTAGATTATTCTGGATGGATGATTAGTACAGTGTAAGTATGATTATTATGTGATTATCGTGGTCAGTGTTTAGTGTGACCTCCACTGTCACAAGGTGACCAATGACAGGCCGTGGTGTTATTATTAATATGGTTTATATGTGTGATGGTGTAGGTTAGCTTGTGAGTCACGAATGACCAGGACAAGCTATTCCTCACATATGTACCATGGTTTGTAATAAAGATGGAACATGTAAGTGTCGTGGTTTGTGTATTGCCGAGTGTGGTGGTCTGGCGCCTATTCCAGAATGCCTCTCTAGTAGGGTACCCCAGGTTCTTTGTAAGCCAGGCACGTGTGTTTGTTGTGCTCGGGGTTTGTCCCGGTACTTGTGTTGTACCGTCGAGGTCTGTGCTGTTTGTCCTGGACACCCTCACTCCTGTGTTTGAGTTGTACGTCCGGTTGAGGGAAAGACGACAGTAGGGCAGCGGCTTGTGTTTGTGGGTGTGCAGTCGGTTGTAGCGCACTCGTGGTTGGGGTTACAGACACCAGTAGATGTACTGGGCCCCAGCTACTCCTGTTCCAGTGCCTCACTTTAGGGAGCTCGGGCCTGAGTCCCTAAAGGTGCCAGGCATGGGCCTGTAGTGTGTGAGACTGCAGGTGGTGGTGGTGACCTTGCCCCTTGTCGCGACCTCAGCTGAGAGGTCCCGTTATGTATGCTTTCTGTATTTTGAATATCCGGTTAGTGGTATTTATTGTGCATGGCAATGACAGGTAGAGCCAGTGCACTTGTTACGCTCACAGAGCGTATTGCTCACGAGCTGGGCATGTATTACGAGGTTAATATGTTATGTACGTAATCGGCTTGGTGTTTACGTAGTATGTGTGGTGCGATGACACCTATAGCTCTCTTGGAGCGTGCTGTCCATGTGTTGGACATGTTGTATACGTAAATGTTGTGTGGTGCACCTGGTTGGTGTATTATACACGTGTTGTTTACATGGTTTGGATGCCGTACTTGTGATTTGTGTGTGCATGGCACAACGTATGTTATCGTGTTTATTATATATTAATTATTGTGGTTAGTTTGTGGTATTGTGGCGATGAGGTTCACGTCTGAACCTAGCCTCGATCCTTTAGGATCTTTTATAGATTATTCTGGATGGATGATTACTAAAGTGTAAGTATGATTATTATGTGATTATTGTGGTCAGTGTTTAGTGTGACCTTCACTATCACAAGGTGACCGATGACAGGCCATGGTGTTATTATTAATATGGTTTATGTGTGTGATGGTGTAGGTTAGCTTGTGAGTCACGAATGACCAGGACAAGCTATTCCTCACATATGTACCGTGGTTTGTAATAAAGATGGAACATGTAAGTGTCGTGGTTTGTGTATTGCCGAGTGTGGTGGTCCTGCGCCTATTCTGGAATGCCTCTCTAGTCGGGTACCCCAGGTTCTTTGTAAGCCAGACACGTGTGTTTATTGTGCTCGGGGTTTGTCCTGGTACTTGAGTTGTACCGTCGAGGTCTGTGGCGTCTGTCCTGGACACCCTCACTCCTGTGTTTGAGTTGTACGTCGGGTTGAGGGAAAGACGACAGTAGGGCAGCGGCTTGTGTTTGTGGGTGTGCAGTCGCTTGTAGCGTGCTCGTGGTTGGGGGTACGGACACCAGTAGTCATCCTGGGCCCCAGCTAGTCCTGTTCTAGTGCCTCACTTTAGGGAGCTCGGGCCTGAATCCCTAAAGGTGCCAGGCATGGGCCTGCAGTGTGTGAGACTGCAGGTGGTGGTGGTGTTTGTTAGTCTCCACAGTTAGTTGCTTGACTTGTGAGTTTGCGGAGTCGTAGCTGGACTGAGGGTTCGTGGCTACGAGACTGAGAGGTTGTTCTTGTGTTGTGTTGTCCGGGTTGGATATTGGCCTGATCAGCCAGTAGTCCGTTCCCGTGTGGTGGCGTCGTTCCTTTCCGACTTGTGCTTTGCCACTGGCTGTGGGTTGTGAGTTTGTGACTCGTAATCGAGGTTTGACTCATTTGAGGTGTGCCCTGGTGTTGGCACAGTTGTGACTGCGGTTGGCTTGTGGTGTGCCCGAGTGGTGGCACAGTTTTGGTTATCGTTGGTGAGTGTTGACTCACCAAATGTGGTTTAGCTCGCTATGGTGTGTCCTGTTACGGCACTGGTTTACTTGCAGTTTCTATGTTGGTACCTTGTGGTAATAGGTACCTGTACCCCGTGTGGGTAATGATTTGTGGTGGTACATCGTATACCAGTCTTTTCTGGTGTTGACGTGGAACTGTGTTTCATGGAGGTCGTGTGGTGTGACCTTCCACTCAATGTGCATTACCTTCCTCGAGTAAGCTTCCGTATATGGGTTTCGTGTGTGATGGATTGGCCCGCTATAGCCGGTCATGTTACCTGGTGTGTGTAGCTTCTGATATATCATGGTTTGGGGTTTAATGGACCAGCACTTGGTTGGCTGTCCTATTACCCACGAGGTTGAGGTTCGCCTGGGAAGCTTACAGCCTAGGCAGTGACTTGCCTATGTGGCTTAAAGCGTGGGCGACCAGTTCTTATTATGGTTTGCCTGTGAGGCTTAAGGCTTAGGCGTTTCAGTTGTTGTGTGGACTAGTGGTGCAAAACTAGTCATGTTTGCTTCTTCTTACCTTCCGAGGTTATGTTTGATTAAGGTGTTTGTATTTAATTGCAGTTTAAGTTCAATTGTTGTGAGCATGAAATGGTTTGGCTATTGGTGTTGCCAATGAGACCCTCTGGGGTTGAGGTGTCCGTAGTTTGTTGTTGTTTTGGGTAGTCCCTGCTGAGTCTGTGACTTGTTGAGGCTCACTCCCCTACAGCTCTTTTTAGGGGTTACCGTTGGTTCAGCTTGTGGAGAGGTTGTGGCAGACTTGTACCACCAGCAGTAGTGTAGTAGTTAGTTTGTGTGAGCTTGTGCTCCCTCAGGGTATGCCCCAGGTAGTTGTACTTTTTAATTGGACATGTAATAATGTAATGGGACAGTTGTAAATTATTATATGCAGGTATGAGCACATGTACTTTCTTGTGTTTTATACTGTGTAGTTGTCTTTTATATTCTTACTGGACACTTGTGTGAGATATCCCTTTGCGAGACTTCGGTCCATTCGCGGGAGGCGGATCTAGATATGGAGCCTTAGTAGGCATAAATACCCTGGTCTGTCACAGTTGGTATCAGAGCAATGTCCAGTTAGAATATGAAAGACATTGAGAGTACAATGTCCCATACATGGATTAATGTCCACTGCTGGTAGTAGGTCTGCAGTTTTGTGTTGGTTAAGATAGTATTTATCTGAGTTTTTGATCTATAAAACATGTTTTTGTGTTGAGAAATTTAGTTGTTAGTAGTTATTGAAAGTTGATGTGATTAGAGGTGGTATAATCTATGTGATTATGCCAGCGTGCTGGTTTGTGATAGATCAGTTTGGTTGTTAAAGATTCGCAGTTAAAGGAATTGAGGAGATTAACATGTTTGGAGATGGAATTCAGTAAGTAAGTTATAATGAAATACACAGTTAGCAGAGACAGGTATATGGTAACAAGGTGATGAGGAACAGGTCAGTGTGTGTGTTAGAAGTGATTAAATATGCAAAATATAGTTGAGAACCTCAGTAGAGGTATTGTGGCATCAGAGATCTGAGTCAGATGATATCAAGAAATAGTATGAATGAGAATGTGATTTGTGTTATGAAAATTTGGCATGATTAAGTAAGACAAATCAGCTTAAAAAAAAGTACTGGTACAGAAGGAGCAGTGGTTTATGGCAGATAGATTAAATATGCCTGAGATCAGAAATTTGAGAAAAAGTGTTGTTATGAATAATGATGGCAATATGTGTTGAACAACTTTATGGTTGTCCTTATATTTTGGTGATAACAAAACTTATGATGATTTCATATATATCTTTGTTGATTAAATACTATTGAATATTTTGTTTCATCTGAGTCGCATCAATCTCATAGCAAAATGTTGAGTCTCACATTGATGCAATATGGCGCACTAAATGATAAATCGATGTTTAATCAATATACATCGATTTCAATTCAAGTGCCAAAATTAATAAGCGCTACATCGATTTGTTTTAATTGATTTTTTAAAGCTCTACAACGACTTCGCTAAGTGGCCATAACGATTTGTTAAGAAATCGATCTCAGAACGATTCGCTAAGTGGTCTTAACGATTTGTTAAGAAATCGATCTCAGAACGATTCACTAAGTGGCCTTAATGATTTGTTAAGAAAACGATCTCAGAACGATTCGCTAAGTGGCCATAACGATTTGTTAAGAAATCGATCTCAGAACGATTCCTTTTATAGCCACAACGATTTGCCCTCATATCGATTTCGTTCTCATAACAATTTGATAAGTTTCACATCGATTTGGGTCTCGTAACGATTTCATAAGTGATCACATCGATTTCTTCAGGTGATCACAACGATTTGCTTGCATAACGATTTCATAAGTGATCACATCGATTTGTTCATAATCTTGCAACGATTTCTTATAAATAAACAAAATTTTATAAGTCATATTCACATTGATTTCTCTTGTATGTTCAAGTGTTTTTCGCGCCTAAATGAAAAGTCAAATATCTTCTGACAAAAAGCTGCATGCGTAACTTCTCAGTCCTGTCAGAAAAAGATATGACTTATCAGTTTTAGCATGTTAAGAAAAACACAGTAGCATGCACAGCTTTCATGTAAACACTCTTTTATGCTAACACTTTCTTCCATGCTCACAGACCTCGAAGACCACAAGAGTGATCAAGACAAGAGATGAGCAACGGGTAGAACTCCAACGGATCTCTTCAACTGATCCTTTTCAAAAGCCTCTCATATAAAAGATGAAGCATGGCTGAAGAAAGACAAGAGCCTTCCTGAAAATTCTTCAAGGAGTGTACAACTGTAAGAAGACCTTCACCGCCATAAACACTCAGAGAAAGAGAGAAGAGCTCGAGCCAAAAATCTACAGAAGCTTTCAAAGCAGAAGTCTTCATCGCCTTCAAGCCTTCTTCTCTTCCATTCTCCCTGTGCTCATTGTAATCTTGGGGGAGAGTCTGTGACTGTGAGCTAAGTCTTGAGTGTTCATCTTGTAATAACTCTCAATTTGTTCTTTCTTTTCAAGAAAGACCCTTGTCCAGCTGTAGGACTGTATACAGTGTGTAACCTAGCTAGAGGTTAGTGTCTAGCAGAACCTTGTTGGGGTTTGTACCAACAGGACCTAGCTGGGGGTTCAAGTCTAGCAGAACCGCACTGGGGTTTGTTCTAGGAGGTTTACTTCTGAACCTGTAAAAGAAGTAGGTTTGCTTCTGAGCCTAGAAAAGAAGTGGGCTGCCTTCTTGCCCGGGAAAGAGAAGAAAACCTGGTGGGGTATCCAGGGTGTTGTAGTGTCCTTGAAGGGGACTGTACCTTCAGTTAGTGAAATCCCAAGAGTTTTCTTGGGGACTGGACATAGGACTTCCATGTGGGAAGGGCCGAACCAAGATAAATCTCTGTGTCCTTTTGTGTGATTGTTCTTTTGCTTCCGCACTACCACTCTTCATCACACTAACACTAACCAAACTTTTAAGTGTTCACGTTTTGATTTCAGATTTCAGAAAAACCTATTCACCCCCCCCCCCCTCTAGGTTACCTTGCTGCCGTACATAAAGGGCCAACAAGTGGTATCAGAGCGGGTCTCTGATCATTCAAAGAAGATCCAACGATCTTAGAGTAAGATCCATGGCAGCTCAAGGATATGCTGAAGGTCAATCAGTCACCAGACCTCCATTCTTTGATGGAGAGGACTACCAATATTGGAAGATGAGAATGTAATGCTTCATTCGAGGCACAGACTTTGATCTGTGACAGGTAATCGAGGTAGGTGATTTTGTTATTGTTCCTGCTGAAGGCACTACTGCTATTACAGCAGCAGATTAGCACAAATTATCCCTAAATTTTAAAGCTAAGAACTTTTTATGTTGTGCTTTATCTAAAAAGGAATTTAATAGAGTATCTACTTTTAAATCTGCCAAGAAATATGGGATAAGCTGCAGATAACTTATGAAGGGATAAAGTGAAACAAACTAGGATAGATATTCTTGTTTCACAATACGAACAATTTAAAATGCTTCAAAACGAAAATATCACTACTATGTATAATAGATTTTCAAGCATAGTAGTAGGTTTAAATTCTCTTGGAAAAATTCTTTCTAATGAAGAAACCGTTAGAAAAATACTTAGGTCCTTAACTATTTCATGGACACCTAAAGTAACTGTTATTGAAGAGGCCATATTTAACCAAATTGTCGATTGATAATTTAATAGGTTCTCTCATGGCACATGAAATTAATATGGAGTGACTATCTGAAAGCCCATTAAAGAAAAAATGTACTAATGCTCTTAAAGTTGCAGCTGCTCCTTCCACTTCTTCTTCTTCTAGTTCAAAAGATGCAGATTCTGAAGACAGTGATGTAGATGATGTACTGTCCAAGCTTCAGAAAATTCTCAAGAAGAAGAAAAATGGATCAAGAAGGATTCAAAAGAAAGAGAGAAAAGAAAAGAACCAGTCTGCTATGAATGCAGAAAATCTAGACATCTAAGACCAGATTGTCCTAGACTAAAGAAGACTGGTCAACCAGAAAAGTCCAAAATAAAGCACAAGAAATTCAAAGAAAAGCCATGGCGGCTGCTTGGGAAAATGAAGAGACAACATGCTCAGAATCATCAAGCTCAGAATCAGAGAAAGAGCAGGTAAATCTAGCCCTCATGGTAGGACTAGATGAGGTACATCCTAACTCATCTTTTGATTCTTGCACAGATTCAGGATCAGAATCTGAAGATTTAGATCATGTTTTTAATGAACTTTATGATAAACACAAGGTTGTTGTAAAGAACTAAAAAATCTCAAGAACAACCTTACCTGTTTGGAAAATAATAATTATGATCTCACATCAGAAATGGAGCAATTAGAAAGAGAATTAAAAGATAGTAAAGAAAATAATCATCTTTTGAATGAAGATTTGAAAAGAAAAAATAATGAAAAGTTAGAGTTAAAAGAAAATTTAAAAACTCTAACTAAAGAAAATCTCTACCTAAAAAAATCAGTTAGAAAATTAACAAAAAGAAAAACTTCTTTAGCTCTATGCTTAAAAGGATCAAAATCTGAAAATAACAAACAAGGGCTTGGATACATACCTCCAGAAAAAGGAAAATAAGCCATGATTCCAGAAAAATATCCCCTACTAAAATTTGTAAAAGAAACCAAGATGCCCCAGAAAAAGGCCCCTGTAAAAGAAAAAGTCAACAGAAATCACATTCTAAAAACTCAGCACAAAGAAAATAAGAACAACAAAACAATCTATATTCATTGTTGTTCTCATTGCAATAAACTAGGACACACTGTAAACACCTGCACAACAAGGCACTTAGTTTGGATCCCTAAAGGATATTTTCATGCTTCTAACCATCAAGGACCCAAAAGGATTTGGGTACCTACCTTTGAGTAATTTTCTTGCAGGTTAGCCTTGGAGCATCAAAAACCAAGGATGCTCAAGGCAGGAGTGACTACAGACTCTTCATTCAAATCTCATCTGAAGAAAGAGTAGTCACAAAAAATGAATTGGTCTTTATTACTAACAATTATTTGCAAGTTTCATTCAGGTGGAGTCTCTCATTCAGGGGAGCACAGACTAAGGGGAGTTATTCATTTTTGTCAATCATTGTTGAATCCCTCAATGGTAAGAATTCTCTCAAAGGGGAGAGAAATGCATGGTAAGATCCTTCCTTTTTGGTTTGTGACAAAAAGGGGAAGAGTTTGTATGAATTTTCTGAAACTTCTATGCTTTATATATTTTTATCAGAAAATTCACATAAATTTTGTCATCACCAAAAAGGGGGAGATTGTTGAACCACTTTATGGTTGTCCTTATATTTTGGTGATAAAAAAACTTATGATGATTTCATATATATCTTTGTTGATTAAATACTATTGAATATTTTGTTTCATCTGAGTCGCATCAATCTATAGATAAATGCTGAGTCTCACATTGATGCAATATGGACGCACTAAAATGATAAAATCGATGTTTAATCAATATACATCGATTTCAGTTCAAGTGCCAAAATTAATAAGCGCTACATCGATTTGTTTTTATTGATTTTTTTAAAGCGCTACAACGACTTCGCTAAGTGGCCATAAAGATTTGTTAAGAAATCGATCTCAGAACGATTCGCTAAGTGGCCTTAACGATTCGTTAAGAAATCGATATCAGAACGATTCTCTAAGTGGCCTTAACGATTTGTTAAGAAATTGATCTCATAACGATTCACTAAGTGGCCTTAACGATTTGTTAAGAAATCGATCTCAGAACGATTCGCTAAGTGGCCATAACGATTTGTTAAGAAATCGATCTCAGAACGATTCCTTTTATAGCCACAACGATTTGCCCTCATATCGATTTCGTTCTCATAACGATTTGATAAGTTTCACATCGATTTGGGTCTTATAACGATTTCATAAGTGATCACATCGATTTCTTCAGGTGATCACAACGATTTGCTTGCATAACGATTTCATAAGTGATCACATCGATTTGTTCATAATCTTGCAACGATTTTCTTATAAATAAACAACGATTTTATAAGTCATATTCACATCAATTTCTCTTGTATGTTCAAGTGTTTTTGGTGCCTAAATGAAAAGTCAAATATCTTCTCACAAAAAGTTGCATGCGTAACTTCTCAGTCCTGTCAGAAAAAGATATGACTTATCAGTTTTAGCATGTTAAGAAAAAACACATTAGCATGCACAGCTTTCATGTAAACACTCTTTTATGCTAACACTTTCTTCCATGCTCACGGGCCTCGAAGACCACAAGAGTGATCAAGACAAGAGATGAGCAATGGGTAGAACTCCAACGGAAATCTTCAACAGATCCTTTTCAAAAGCCTCTCATATAAAAGATGAAGTATGGCTGAAGAAAGACAAGAGCCATCCTGAAAATCCTTCAAGGAGTGTACAACTGTGAGAAGAACCTTCACGCCATAAACACTCAGAGAAAGAGAGAAGAGCTCGAGCCAAAAATCTACAGAAGCTTTTAAAGCAGAAGTCTTCATCGCCTTCAAGCCCTTCTCTTCCATTCTCCATGTGCTCATTGTAATCTTGGGGGAGAGTCTGTGACTGTGAGCTAAGTCCTGAGTGTTCATCTTGTAATAGCTCTCAGTTTGTTCTTTCTTTTCTATGAAAGACCCTTGTCTAGCTGTAGGACTGTATACAGTGTGTAACCTAGCTAGAGGTTAGTGTCTAGCAGAACCTTGTTGGGGTTTGTACCAACAGGACCTAGCTGGGGTTTAAGTCTAGCAGAACCGCACTGGGGTTTGTTCCAAGAGGTTTACTTCTGAACCTGTAAAAGAAGTAGGTTTGCTTCTGAGCCTAGAAAAAAAGTGGGCTGCCTTCTTGCCCGGGAAAGAGAAGAAGACCTGGTGGGGTATCCAGGGTGTTGTAGTGTCCTTGAAGGGGACTGTACCTTCGGTTAGTGAAATCCCAAGAGTTTGCTTGGGGACTAGACGTAGGACTTCCATGTGGGAAGGGCCGAACCAGGATAAATCTCCTGTGTCCTTTTGTGTGATTGTTCTTTTGCTTCCGCACTACCACTCTTCATCACACTAACACTAACCAAACTTTTAAGTGTTCACATTTTGATTTCAAATTACAGAAAAACCTATTCACCCCTCCCCCCTCTAGGTTACCTTGCTGCCGTACATAAAGGGCCAACAATATGAAGTTTGATATGTGGATTTGTATAAATATGTACAGAAAGGATCAGTTGAATAAAGAAAGAGAGAAAAGAAGAATCAGTGTATAATGAAATTTTTTTGAGAATTACACAAGAAAAATATTTAGTTGGTGAATGGCAGATTATGAGAAATTCTTCAGAAAGAGTTATTATAGATTGCTGTGGTAAAGATAAGAGCAGTGAAAGTTAGTAACTATGAGTAGTTTAAAGAAGATTAAAGTTAAAGTTAAGTATATTAGAATGAGTTTAAGGAAATGAAATAGAATGGAAAGAAGTATATTAATGGAGAAACAGTTAAGAAATATTTAGTTAAGAGAAAACGCAAGGCAGATTGTGATATTTATGTTATTTGAGAAAGAGCATTTAATGGAATAAGGGAAGCAGACAGAGCAAGTTGATATATTTAAAGAAATTGGTATTCAAATTTGAGGTTTTGCTGTATTTTAAAGAAGGATGATTAGATACCATAAAGATTTATAGTATGAACGGTACAGTAAGATTAGCCAGGCAGCAGAATGAATAAGAGAAGTATTTTGCGGAAAAGATGTTATGATTAGAAAGATTGGCAGTTTAGATAAAAAAAGAAATATGGACCAGAGAAGAAGAATTTAGCAAATGATGAAGTGAATAAAATTAAATGAGTCAGGAAATGTCAGTTAGAGTTTGTATATCGGTGCAAAGAAATGATTCAATAGAGCAGAAATGGATTGTTATTAAGATATTCCAGAGTTTCATGTAGGAGCAGGAACAGACTAATTAAAGAATATTTGGAAAGGTTATGCAACAAAATTATGAGATTAGCTAGAGAATGTCAGTAAAGCAAGAAAGGTATATGAAGAGTACATGTCAATAGCAGTTTGGCAGGTCAGAAATTGCAGTAATATTTTCAGCATGAATTAATTAAATAAGATGATTTGAGAAGCAGTTAAAGTTAGAAATGAATACAGTTGAAGCCAGAAGAAAGTAATTGAAAGTAATAATGAGAACAAAATTGTGGAATATTTTGTAAAAATGTTCAGTGTGATCAGAGTAGCACAGCGGAAGCGGAAGCAAGAAAGATTTAATATTCACATATTGTTCAAGGTTTGCTTCAATAAGGAGAAAGTATAAAGTTTTGTGTAGTGAATAAAGGAACAAAGGTTATTATGGTTTTTAATCAGAAATGATTTAAAGCAGTATGGACAGAATAATATGAAAAGGGCAGGAAAATTCAAAAATGGTGATTGGTTTTCTTTGAAGAGTTGACAGTTGCGAATGTAAATACAGATAAGGCAGGGTAACAATACGCAATGATAAATAGAAAAAGAAAATGGCACCAGAAAATTCAAGAATTTGGAAAGATTATAGCATGGTAAAGTATTACAGTGTAAGATACTCGAGAAAGGTAAAGCGGTCCCGAAAGAAATGTTGCAAACACAGCCGAAAAAATGTGAAAGTAGGTTCGGTCTAAGGAGATAAAGCACCACCAGCAAGGTAGAATCGCCTATGGATAAAAGGTAAGGAAATAGTAGATTGAAATTACAAAATAAGGCAGTTGTGCAATGAATTGAAAAGAAAGGAAAGGCAGAACAAACATGGGAATGAACAGATGGATCAGTTAGCGCAGATGATTAAAGAGAAAGATACAAAGGAAGCGTATCCTACTTGCTCTATATACAGTTTTGTTTCTTTTTAGGTGATAATCCGGTTTGTTTTGATTTGCTTTGCATGTCGAGAACGACATTCTTTTTTAGGTGATAATAATGTAACATCGTGCATTTTTCGGATCTTTGCGGATCCTTGCTTAGTGGGTTTCGTGGCCAATGTGTGGCCCATTAGTGCGTGTTTCAGGTGTTACGCGCGTTGTGAGGCTTGGTGGGCCGTCAGATTGGGCCCAAAGCGCTCACAGGTTTTCTGCCTGTGAACGCGACAGAGGTGTGCGTCGCATTCTGAACGCGATAGCCCTGGGGGTCGCGTTCTTGTTACCGCTGTTGAGTGGCGACGTCTACATGCGCGCCAAGTGTCGTGCGCTGGGTGGCCTGCTGACGTCAGGCTTGAGAAGGTGACGGTCGCCTATGTCGCATTCAGGTAGCAACGTAGGGCTGTGTCGCGTTCTCAACTGATGTGCGTTTTTAAGGAACCCCAGCCGAACAGAGCTTGGGGAACCTCAGCTCGACCGGGGGAGGCTGCTGCTCGGGTTTCTTGGCGATTCGAGGTCCTGGTGGAGTTCTCGGCGCATTCTCACCGCGAGGACGTCGTGTGGAGCGGGATCTTCGGTTTTCGCATTCTTCGCGAAGGTAGGGTGTTCTACCTTGATTTATGTTGTGTATTACTTGTTAGTTCATTTATTGCTTTGGAAACACTAGATACCATGCTAGGGTATCCATTAAAGCATGTAAAACGTGAATTAAGTATGGTTTGAATGGTCCGGAATGGTGGTCCATGGAGTTGCTTCCGGATTAGGGTTCGCGCCTGCTAAGGTGACGACCCTGGGCGTCGCGTTCTTAACGCGACAGCCCGATGCGTCGCGTTCCGGTTTGGAAGGCGACACATTAAAGGGTCGTGCCGGATGGCAACCAAGGGTTCTATCGCGACAAGGTTACGACAGCCTTACCTGTCGCATTGTGGTTTTCTGTGGCGACATGTCGGGGCGTTGCGTTCTGAAGGCGACCTTGCCCCTTGTCGCGACTCAGCTGAGAGGTCCCGTTATGTATGCTTTCTGTATTTTGAATATCCGGTTAGTGGTATTTATTGTGCATGGCATGACAGGTAGAGCCAGCGCACTTGTTACGCTCACAGAGCGTATGCTCACGAGCTGGGCATGTATTACGTGGTTAATATGTTATGTACGTAATCGGCTTGGTGTTTACGTAGTATGTGTGGTGCGATGACACCTATAGCTCTCTTGGAGCGTGCTGTCCATGTTTTGGACATGTTGTATACGTAAATGTTGTGTGTTGCACCTGGTTGGTGTATTATACACGTTTGTTTACATGGTTGGATGCCGTACTGTGATTTGTGTGTGCATGGCACACGTATGTTATCGGTTTTATTATATATTAATTATTGTGGTTAGTTTGTGGTATTGTGGCGATGAGGTTCACGTCTGAACCTAGCCTCGATCCTTTAGGATCTTTTATAGATTATTCTGGATGGATGATTACTAAAGTGTAAGTATGATTATTATGTGATTATTGTGGTCGTGTTTAGTGTGACCTTCACTATCACAAGGTGACCGATGACAGCCTGGTGTTATTATTAATATGGTTTATGTGTGTGATGGTGTAGGTTAGCTTGTGAGTCACGAATGACCAGGACAAGCTATTCCTCACATATGTACCGTGGTTTGTAATAAAGATGGACATGTAAGTGTCGTGGTTTGTGTATTGCCGAGTGTGGTGGTCCTGCGCCTATTCTGGAATGCCTCTCTAGTCGGGTACCCCAGGTTCTTTGTAAGCCAGACACGTTGTGTTTGTTGTGCTCGGGGTTTGTCCTGGTACTTGAGTTGTACCGTCGAGCTGTGGGGTCTGTCCTGGACACCCTCACTCCTGTGTTTGAGTTGTACGTCGGTTGAGGGAAAGACGACAGTAGGGCAGCGGCTTGTGTTTGTGGGTGTGCAGTCACTTGTAGCGTGCTCGTGGTTGGGGGTACGGACACCAGTAGACATACTGGGCCCCAGCTAGTCCTGTTCTAGTGCCTCACTTTAGGGAGCTCGGGCCTGAATCCCTAAAGGTGCCAGGCATGGGCCTGCAGTGTGTAGACTGCAGGTGTGGTGGTGTTTGTTAGTCTCCACAGTTAGTTGCTTGACTTGTGAGTTTGCGGAGTCGTAGCTGGACTGAGGGTTCATGGCTACGAGGCTGAGAGGTTGTTCTTGTGTTGTGTTGTCCGGATGGATATTGGCCTGATCAGCCAGTAGTCCGTTCCCGTGTGGTGGCGTCGTTCCTTTCCGACTTGTGCTTTGCCACTGGCTGTGGGTTGTGAGTTTGTGACTCGTAATCGAGGTTTGACTCATTTGAGGTGTGCCCTGGTGCTGGCACAGTTGTGACTGCGGTTGTGGCTTGTGGTGTGCCCGAGTGGTGGCACAGTTTTGGTTATCGTTGGTGAGTGTTGACTCACCAAATGTGGTTTAGCTCGCTATGGTGTGTCCTGTTACGGCACTGGTTTACTTGCAGTTTCTATGCTGGTACCTTGTGGTAATAGGTACCTGTACCCCGTGTGGGTAATGATTTGTGGTGGTACATCGTATACCAGTCTTTTCTGGTGTTGACGTGGAACTGTGTTTCGTGGAGGTCGTGTGGTGTGACCTTCCACTCAATGTGCATTACCTTCCTCGAGTAAGCTTCCGTATATGGTTTTCGTGTGTGATGGATTGGCCCGCTGTAGCCGGTCATGTTACCTGGTGTGTGTAGCTTCTGATATATCGTGGTTTGGGGTTTAGTGGACCAGCACTTGGTTGGCTGTCCTATTACCCACGAGGTTGAGGTTCGCCTGGGAAGCTTGCAGCCTAGGCAGTGACTTACCTGTGTGGCTTAAAGCGTGGGCGACCAATTCTTATTATGGTTTGCCTGTGAGGCTTAAGGCTTAGGCGTTTCAGTTGTTGTGTGGACTAGTGGTGCAAAACTAGTCCTGTTGCTTCTTCTTACCTTCCGAGGTTATGTTTGATTAAGGTGTTCATATTTATTGCAGTTTAAGTTCAATTGTTGTGAGCATGAAATGGTTTGGCTATTGGTGTTGCCAATGAGACTCTCTGGGGTTGAGGTGTCCGTAGTTTGTTGTTGTTTTAGGTAGTCCCTGCTGAGTCTGTGACTTGTTGAGGCTCACTCCCCTACAGTTCTTTTCAGGGCTTACCGTTGGTTCGGCTTGTGGAGAGGTTGTGGCAGACTTGTACCACCAGCAGTAGTGTAGTAGTTAGTTTGTGTGAGCTTGTGCTCCCTTGGGGTATGCCCCAGGAATTGGACATGTAATAATGTAATGGGATAGTTGTAAATTATTATATGCAGGTATGAGCACATGTACTTTCTTGTGTTTTATACTGTGTAGTTGTCTTTTATTTTTTACTGGACACTTGTGTGAGATATCCCTTGTGAGACTTCGGTCCCTTCGCGGGAGGCTGATATGGATATGGAGCCATAATGAGCATAAATACCCTGGTCCGTCACAGTAAGTGTCCTTAAGGGGGACTATACCCTTGTTTAGTGGAATCCCAAGTGGTTGATTGGGAACTGGACGTAGGACTCTTTGGGATAGGAGATCCAAACTAGGATAAATTTTCCTATTGTCTGTGTGATTTTTCTCTTTGTTTTGATTAACACTGACTCTAACTATCGATCTTAGTGTTGTCCGTCAAGTTTGTTTATTTACAGGAATTTTTACAAGACGAATTTTTAGCAATCCATTCCCCCCCCCCCTCTGGGCTTGCTATCTGGGCAACAATAGAGAACAACGAGTAGGAGAGAACTATGCTTTTGGTTTGACTCAATTTGATCTTGGGATGTGTGAAGCATGATATGAACACTAAAATCCATAATCATGCGCGACTCTTGGAAAACGCTTAATACTCAATGCATAATTGTTGATAATTGGGGAAATAGGTGCATATGAAACTGGACTTGGTGAACTTTAACATGGTATATTGATTTGTTCATGTTTGACCTGAGAACACCTACCTTTGAGCGGTTCTAAGAGAGGTCTTCTGCAAGTTGGGGAAGAGAGCTCCGGTTGGGGGCGATCTCCACCTCCTATGGTGCTAAAGCTATGCTCCTCACAACCCCAGCAAGTTGTTAACTCGTCCCCAAGGGGTTTATGATGATTATTTAAGGGTTTAGGGTTGTTTATGAGTCCTATTGCAACTAGGAAAGGGGAGCTCCGAGTTTTGTTTAATCTCTTCCTTAATCTGAGGATTCTCACCCCAATTTTAGTAGGAGAACCATTAAGAAACTCAATAATATGGTTGGTCACGAATTTGGGTTGATTTGGAAGTCTAATTGTCTTAGATTTTTGCCCTAATTGTCCTTTTCAATTTATGCCCGATTTGAGCTACGAATTTTGGGGATTTATTGCTAATTGGGCTTTTATTCTTTAGGCGAAGAGTGTATGTTTGACCCATAAAACTATTTTGATAATACTAGTTGTTATTTTTCCATTTATTGCTCATTTTTCATTTATGAATTTTTTGGGGTGGTACACCCTTCCCCACTTAAGAGAATTTGGTCCCCAAATTCATAAACAGAGAAAATTTTACTTACTTGTGAATAGTTCTGAAAACGTCTTGCGCAAAGCTTCTTCTGTTTCCTATGTATCATCTTCTTCTAAGTGTTGATTCCATCTGACCTTCACCAAAGGAATAACCTTGTTTCTTAACTGGTGCCACTAACAGTCTATAATTTTAACCGGCTTCTCCTCATAAGTCTCGTCTTGGTGGAACACCAGGGCTTATATTCTATGATGTGAAAAGGATCACATACTTACTTCTTCAGTATAGATATGTGGAATACATTGTGTACTCCATCCAATTGTAGAGGCAATGCTAAACGATATGCAACTTCACCTACTCTTTCAAGGATTTCAAAAGGACTGAATCTTGGTGACACTTGCCTTTGATTCCAAACCTTCTAATTCCAGGCTTGGAGATATTTTAGGAATACATGATCGCCACTTGAAACTCTAGATCCCTCCTTCTAGTATCTGCATAGGCCTTCTGCCTCTGTTATGCCACTGTCATTCTTTCTTTAATGAGTTTCACCTTTTCTATAGTTTCTCTCACTATCTCTAGACCTAACAATTGCCTCTTGCCAACCTAATACCAGCAGATCAGAGATCGACAGCTGTTTCTATACAGTGCCTCGAAAGGTGCCATTTGAATACTAGCTTGATAGCTATTATTGTAGGTGAATTCAACAAGAGTAAATGCTCATGCCAACTACCTCCAAAGTCTAGAACACAGGATCTGAGCATGTCTTCTATCACTTAGTTCGTTCTTTTTGTCTGACCATCAGTCTATGGATGGAAAGCCTTGCTAAAGTTCAATTTAGATCCCAAGGAATAGTGTAGTCTTTTCCAAAAATGGGATGTAAATCGTGGGTCTCTATCATACACAATGGATACAAGTACTCCATGTAGTCTGACAATTTCTTTCACATACAAAGCAGCTAGAATATCAATTGTCCACCTATTCTTAATTGGCAAGAAGTGAGCGGACTTGGTCAAGCGGTCGACAATCACCCATATACCATCAAATCCACTTCTAGATTTAGGCAGTCCAAAGATGAATTCCATCCCTAAACCTTCCCATTTCCATGTTGGAATCTCTAGGGGTTTTAATTTACCTTCAGGTTGTAAGTGTTCTGCTTTGATTTGCTGACTAGTTAAGCATCTGGCAACATATTCTGCCACTTCCCTTTTCATGTTAGGCCACCAAAACTCCCTTTTAAGTCTTGGTACATTTTAGTAGTTCTAGGGTGAATGCTATACCTTATCTTGTGAGCTTCATCCATGATTGCTTTCTTTGTCTCCATATGATCGGGTACACAGACTCGCCCTCAGAACAGTAATCTTCCATCTTCTGCTAAGGAAAAATTTGGCCTTTGGTCCAAATTAACCTTTACTTCTACAAGCATGGGGTCATTGTCTTGAAGCACACGGATGTCTTCCAATAGAGTGGGTTGTGCTCTAACACTAGTATTAGACACCTCTTTCTTTTTTATCCGCATCTATATTCAGTTGGGCAAAGTCTTCTAACAATCACCATTCTCCCACCATAAGACTTGATAAGGTAGCCATTGGCTTCCTGCTAAGAGCATCTATCACGGCATTTGCTTTACCTAGGTGATATTGGATAGTGAAGTCGAAGTCTTTTAGATACTCCAACCACCTCCGCTGTCTCATGTTCAAAACATTTCAAACTGTTGAACCACTCTTATAATTTATCCTTTATTTTGGTGATAACAAAACTCATGAATATTTTTAATATCATGATTTCCTCATAATACAATATACTATGGCATTATCATTTCATGATTTGCACTGAAAGCTAAATCGATTGTTGTTCAATGCATATCGATTACTGACTAAGTGCCACATGGATTTAAGAACATAAGTCCACATCGATTATTATTCAAACATCGATTTCGGTTGAACAACGATTTCACTTAAACATCAACTTCTGTTGAACATCAATTTCGGTTCAACATCGATTTCGGTTGAACATCGACTTCACTTAAACATTGACTTCTGTTGAACATCATTTTCGGTTGATCATCGACTTCATCAAAACATCGATTTCGGTTCAACATTGATTTCAGTTCAACATCGATTTCATTCAAACATCGACTTAGGTTGAACATCGATTTCATTTGAACATCTATTATCTTAAAACATTGATTACGTTTCACTTAAACATCGATTACATTGAACATCGATTATGTTTAAACATCAACTCTCTTGAACATCGATTACGTTTAAACATCAACTCTATTTGAACATTGATTGTCTTCTAACATAAACATCAACTACCTTAAGACAATAATTGCCTCTCATTTCAAATGTTTCAAAATACCTTTAGCGCCCAGTGAGAATTCAAAATTTCTAACTCTTATATTGTCATTTGTCTGACAGATAAAAAGGTCTTATAGCAAGTTGTCAGCAAGAAAAGCACCTACATTCTATTCCTAGCTATCTACAGGAAAACATGGAGAGAAGGCAAAAAGAGGTATGAACCGTTTGACAAAAGACTTCACGAGTCTAATCATCTACCTTGCATTTATGTCTACAGGTCCACCTCTACACTTAGTCACATCTTGGACCTACTGTTGACATCCTTGGAAGTACACACCAGCTGGAATATCTTCCTCCATTCTAAGTAGCCAGCAGCACAATAAGGACGCTGTTAGACTCTAAGGAAGAAGATGAGAAGAAGATGAGCAACGGATCAGAGAACTCCAATGGTCATCTGTCAACGGATCTGTTCAAAGCTGCTCCATAAAGGCGGAAGGAAAAGGAGAAGAAAGAGGATGAGTGAGCAAACCTGAAGATCATTCAAAGAGTGTATATCCAGTGAGCATCCAACTCCATACACACTCAAGCAAGAAAGGAAGAGAGCTCGAGCCCATTCAAGCTGAAGCATTCAAGCCATCTTCCTTCTTCCTTCTTCCTCATTCTCTCTCTATATGTCTTTGTGTATTTGAGAGAGAGATCTGGGGGTTTAGCTTGAGGAGAGTCTTGCCTTGTAAACTCTTTCCTCCTTAGGCTTAGTCTCAGATCAAGCATTCCATCGTTTATCTAGAGCTTGATCTAGGGGATTCAGGTCCTAGCTTCTATGTTAAGAAGTGTTCCTCTTCGGTTAGAAGAGAAGGATTGTTGTGCAAGCGTTCCCCTTGTTGAAGGGAAGGCCTACTGGGGTGTGTACCAGTGAGTTGCTTCTGAGCTCATAAAAGAAGTACCTGGCTGAGGTAAAATAGTGGGCTGCCTTCTTGCCCGGGAAAGAGAAGAAGACCAGCTGTGGTACTAGGTGTTGTATGTCCTAAAAGGGGGACTGTACCCTTGGTTAGTGAAATCCCAAGAGTTTGCTTGGGGACTAGACGTAGGACTTCCATGTGGGAAGGGCCGAACCAGGATAAATCTCTGTGTTCCTTGTGTGCTTGCTTCCGCACCTTTAATTTCCTTGCACACGCTTATTTAGACTAACCAAACATTTTTAAGTGGTGATTTTATTTCAGTTTTTCAGATTACCTTTTCACCCCCTCTAGGTTAGTCTTGCTGCCAACCGTAAATCGGCCAACACAAACTTTTTTGTTCAGAAAATACAATGAACTTCTCACCATATAAGTAATGTCGCATATCTTTAGAGCGAAGACTACGGTTGCTAACTCCATATCATGCATAGGGTAGTTATCTTCGTGCTTCTTCAATTGTTTGGACGCATAACATATCACCTTCCCATTTTGCATCAATACACAGCTGAGGGCAATTCTTGATGCATCAGTGTAAACTTCGAAGCTACCTCCAGCTATTGGTAACGTCAGTACAGGCGCAAAAGTTAAGTGCTCCTTCAATGACATGAAGCTATCTTCACATTCAGTAGTCCATGTGAATGGGTTCCTGGTAAGTCTAGTCAATGGTACAACTATCTTTGAGAAGTCTTTAATGAAGCGACGATAGTAACCAGCTAGACCCAGAAAGCTTCTAATTTTAGACACAGTTGTTGGTCTTTCCCAGTTCTTCACTACTTCTACTGTAGACGGATCTAAAGAGACCTTCTTTGGATATGATGTGAGCAAGAAAAGATACCTCCTCCATCCAGAATTCACATTTTCTAAGTTTTACATAGAGTTGAGCACTTGTAGAGCAATCTTCAAATGTTATTCATGCTCTTAGACTTGGGGTGAATGAGGATGTCATCAATCAAAGCCACTACAAATTGGTCTAAGTACGACCTGTATATGTTGTTCATAAGTTGCATAAAGGCTGCTGGAGCATTCGTCAAGCAAAAAGGCATAACCACGAACTCGTAGTGACCATATCTACTCCAGAATGCTGCTTGTGTATGTCTTCTTCCTTGATTCTTAGTTGATGGTAGCCTGATCTTAGAGAAGTATTGTGCATCAGATATCTGATCAAACGGCTCGTCAATGTAGGGCAGTGGGTACTTATTCTTTATCATCAATTGATTTAACTGACGATAGTCAATGCAGAGTCTCATAGTTCCATCCTTCTCTCTGACAAATAATACCGACACACCCCATGGGGATGTGCTGGGCCTGATAAAACCTTGATCTAACAATTCTTGGATCTGCATTTTCAGCTTCTGCAATTCAGTAGGGGACATGCGATATGGAGCTTTAGATACAGGGGCTGCCCCAGGGAGTAATTCAATAGTGAAATTTACCTCTCATTCAGGTAGTATTCTAGGTAAGTTTTCTGGAAAGACATCGGGGTAGTCTCTGGCTATGGGAATTTCCTCTAGAGTGGGTTTCTTCTTTTCAGTCGTAATGACTGAAACTAGGAAAGTGTCACAACCCTGGTTGATCAGCTTGGAAGCTTTAAGGGACGAGATAATGATAGGGTGTGAGCGGTAACGGATGCCAAGAAAAGATAGTTTTGGGAGATTTGGTCTTGCAAAGGTAACCCTCCTATGATGACAATTGTCATTGGCATCATACTTTATAAACCAGTAGACACCCAATATAGCGTCATACCCCTTCATATCTAGACAGATAAGATTGGCAGGGAGATTCTGCCCGCTAATCATGGTTTCACATTCAGGCAGGTAGTGTGTAAGCTTAGATTCAGAGCCAAGGGGAGAAGCTATAGTAATTTTGGATTTCATAACAACTGGTTTAACAGGTAGAGTTGCAGCAAATGCGGTGGAAACAAATGAATATATAGCTCCAATATCAATAAGGCAAAAGTAGATTGAGAATGAATAAGAATGGCACCTTCCACCATACCCAATTCCTTGGGTAGGTCAGCTTCTATCACTGCATTAAGGCGTCCCTGACATCGTGGTACATTTTGTGCTCACCCAGGCTGATCTCTCAGCATGGGACAGTCAAGTATGCGGTGATCACGTCCACCACACCTTAAGTAGGCTCTGAGTTTCTTCCAACATTCCTCTGCTCGGTGTCCCAGCTTGTCGCAGAAACGACAGTTCTCAGCTAACTATCTTCCTTCCACTTTGACCTTCTTGTCAATAGCATAGTCCTTACCAGTATTTGACCTTTTTGTTGTTGTGGTTGTTGTTATTATTGTTGTGGAAGGTCCCTGATGTATTAGCCGCTCCTTTCTTTACAAAGACCGACTTTGTTTCCTTTCCCCTTAAGCCTTCTACCTTGGCCATAGTATCTTCTACCAATTGAGCTCTCTGAACCATCTCCGCATATGTACGGATGTTGTATGGTCCTAGCTTCGCAATGAACAAGGGCCTAAGCCCATCCATGAACCGGTTGGCCTTCAACTTTTCCGTGCCCACCAGATGTGGGGCGTACTGTGCCAACCGCGAGAACTGAGCTTCATACTCAGCCACTAACTTACTTCTTTATTTCAATGCGGAAAACTCGACTGCCTTCATTTCCTGCACCCTCTCGGAGAAGTAATTTTCCTAGAATATCTCTAAGAACCCTTCCCATTCTAGTTCTACCACATTAGGCAAGTGAGCTGATGTGGCCTTCCACCACACCCTAGCATCTTTATTAAATTGGAAAGTAGCCAGTAACACTTTCTCCTGCTTAGTGCATTGCATTACTTGGAAGATTCTTTCCATCTCCTCTAGCCAATTTTCATCCTCATCTGGGTTAGGGGATCCATAAAAATGAGGTGGATTCAAGCTTCGAAAATTGTGATGCAGATCGTCAGCTCCTTGTAGACACCCATTTCTGACCCATAAGCTGAGCCAAATTCTTTGTCACATCATTGACTCCCCACTTTGGCTCATCATCATTAAGCTGGCTTTATCCGATCACAGTACCTCTCTACTAGTTCATCACTCTGGTGGGCTCTTTCTTATCAAATCTATCAATATTCATCATCATCTTGTAGCTCTCTAAGTTGGGAACCCAACACCGCAAACCGTGTGCCAATCTGATACTCATGTAAGGAGAATGGACACTTTGAATGAGTCATGTTGTAACGGCAGGATCGTTCGAATCTAGTTTAATGGGTTGTGAGTGTGGTGCTCATGACCAATGTAGGGTCATAGATCCTTGTTCGTGGCCTTTGTGCCTTGTGTGGGCGTTGTAAGCTTTAGCTCTCAGCCCATTTAGCCCACAGGTTTTTTGGTGAAGAAGGTGATGGGGTGTGTCGTTGCGTTTTGAACGCGACGGCTACCTATGTCGCGATTCACCAACCACCTTTCTGGTGCGGGGCGCGATTGGCGACAGTCAGGTCGATCGCATTTAAGGTGTTTTAAACGTGATGTCTGTCTCCATCGCGATTTTGACTGAGTGTTTAATTGCTTTGTTTTAGCCAGACAGAGCAGAGGAGCTCTTTCTGGCATGAGGGGGAGGTTGTTGTGCGACATTTTGGCGATTTTGACTTCCAGGTGGTTCGTGCGGCGCGGTTTCCACGCAATGAGGGTGCCCAGAGCATGGGTACGCCGGTGGTGTGGTGTTCTTCGCATTTTACGGGCTCTCTGAGTTGGTAGGAAGACTTCCACTTTTATTTTATGGCTTATAGCTTTTAAAGCATGATAGAATGGCATATGGTAGTTTAACTTCCATTTTATAAGCTTATGTATGAATGGTATGGTGTGTGGAATGGGTTTCTGGAGGAGGAAGGAGGGTTCAGCCACCTGCCTGAGAAGGCGACAGACTGAACCATCGCATTTTGGTTTGGAACACGATGCCTTGGGCCGTCACGTTCATGTGTTTCGATTGGGTTGGACCAACTGGTCGGGACGCGACCACTTGACCCATCGGGTTCTTGTTAAATGTGTCGGTGTGGTTCATCACAATTTTGTGTATGGTTTAGTGTGGTCTTTGTCGCGACGTATCATTGCATCATGATTTTCTCTTTGACTGTCAGTGTTGACCATTTTGCTTGAAGGTAATGTATCGGGCCGTCACAATATGGTCGCTACATTGGGCCCTATCGCGTTAGGCCTTGAATCCCGTCGGGGTAGGTCGTCACGTTCTTAAAGGCGACATCTGTGTTCGTCGCGATTTGGCTTCCGAGATGTGTTTGTGATGGTTGGGCTGTGATGGTCTGGTATTGACCTATCCCTGGTTTTCTAAGATGTTGTTAAGGTGTTTAAGTTGTCTCCATAATTAGTAAAGCATGTTATAGGCTTAGTGATTTAGATTATGAATGGTTAGTGAGTTAAGTTAATTATGTTAATTATGTGGTTAATGTGCATTATGGTTTAGTGTGTTGCTATGGAGGTCATGAAATGACCAATGACAGGCAAGGTTATTAGGTGTTTATGTGGTTCACGTTTGTTTAAGTGTATGGGTGCTTGGAGGTCACATGGTGACCAGTGACGAGCTAATTGCGGTATATGTACCGTGATATAAGTTTTATGGTAATGTCAAATGACTGGTGTGGTTTATGTGTTTGCCGAGTTTGGCGGTTTGGCGCCTATTCCGGAATGCCGCTCAAGTCAGAGACCCCAGGTTCTGTGTGATCCAGACACGTTGTGCTCGGGGCTTGTCTCGATACTATGTGTACCATTGAGGTCTGTGGCGCCTTCCTGGACACCCTCACTCCTGTGTTTGAGTTGTACGTCCGGCTGAGGGAATGACGGTAGAGGGGCAGCGACTTGTGAGAGTTTGTGTTTAGTCGCTTGTAGCGTGCTCGTGGTTGGGGGTACGGACACCAGTAGACGTACTGGGCCCCAGCTAGTCCTTCCAGTGCCTCACTTTAGGGAGCTTAGGCCATAGTCCCTAAAGGTGCTAGGCATGGGCCTGTAGTTGTGTGGTCTGCAGGTGTGGTGTTGGTTGGTCTCCACTATTGGTTGGCTTACTCTGTGTGTTTGTGGAGCGGTAACTAGACTGGAGTGTCCGTGGCTACAAGACTGAGAGGTAGTTCTTGTGCTGTGTTGTTCGGGTTGGATATTGGCGTCATGAACCAGTAGTCCGTTCTCGTATAGTGGCGTCATTCCTTTCCGACTTGTGCTTTTCCACTAATTGTGGCTTGTGTGTAGTGACTCGCTGGTTGAGGTTTTATCATTGTGGTTGTGGCTCTGTGGTGGTACCTCATAGTGGTAGGTACCCTTACCCTTCGTGGGTAGCTTTGTGTTGTGATACGTCATGTACCAGCCTCTTCAGGTGTTGAGGTGAATTTGTGTTTCATGGAGGTCATGTGGTGTGACCTTCTGGCTGTGTTACCCTTCTTTGGGTAAGCTTCAGAGTGTGGTTTAATGTGTCATGAATTGGCTTGCTGATGCCAGTCCTGTTACCCTATATGGGTAGGTTGCCTGTGAGGCTTGTAGCATAGGCAATGGTTTGCCTGTGAGGCTTGTGGCTTAGGCGTTCAGTTGTTGTGGTGGTCTGCCTGTGAGGCTTGTGGCCTAGGCATTGCTGTTGTTGTTGTGGTCTGGTGTTTCTATACCAGCCCTCCCAATTTTTGTAGTTTCTGCAGATTGTGCTAGATAGTGAGTTTTATTTAATTGCAGTTTAATTATGTCTAATGCGACTATGTTATGGTTTGGACATCGGTGTCCCTCTGTGGTTAAGGTCTCTTCCTTTTTAGGTGTTGTTTTTGGGAGGTCCCTGCTGAGCCAGTGACTTGTTGAGGCTTACTCCCTTACAGTTCTTTTCAGGTGGTAGCCGTGTGTGGGCTCCCAGCAGCGTTGTAGCAGACTTGTACCACCAACAGTTCAATCATAGTTAGTGTTGTGTAAGCTTTGCTCCCTCGGGATATGCCCCAAGTAGTTGTACTTTTCTCTTGGACATGTAATAATGCAATTGGACAGTGTAATGTGTTGTGAATGAATATAAGAACATGTACTTTCTTGAGATTATCTTTTATATTCCTACTGGACACTTGTGTGAGATATCCCTTGTGAGACTTCGGTCCGATTGCGGGAGGCGGACTTGGATAAGGAGCCTTACTAGGCATAAATATTCAAGGCCGTCACACATGTGTTGAAAGATCATGAAGGCGACGACATCCTTGTCGTGTTCATATTCATAAGGCATCGCCCTACCTGTCACTTTCATCCCTCCATCAATTGCCTTTCAGGAAATAATCGATCATTTCAAGAAGGCGACACCCTGATACGTCGCGTTCTCATTTGGCCTTTTAATTTCCTGAAAATTTTCCAGAAAATGCTTCAAGACTTCCTTCTATGGAAGGCGACGTATCTAGGCATCGCGATCTGGTGGCGATAGACAAGCATTCGCGTTCTGGTTTCCTTCACATGCACACGCAATGTGGCTTTCCTATTCCCACTCCGACCCTTACTATTCATGAATAATCCATCTTTTGATGGGTCTAGAGGTCTTCAAATATTGCCAAACATGGAGGAAACCTTCCTCAGAACCTCCTTGCCACGTTCTAACTCTCCTTGCACCACCACAATTGCCTAAACTTGGATTCCAGCAAATTATTCCCTTTCCATCCAAATCAGGAATAATGGCCTATAAAAGTGTTGATAGAGCACAGTTTTGAAAACTCTTGGCATCAACTTCTTCTTTTCCCAGAGAGCTATGAACCTCCAGAAAACATCTCAGCCTGTAGACGACCAGGAAGTGCCCACCAAGGTATTTTCTTCCCCTCTATTCTTTCTCTCTCATGTTCTTCATCCTTTTTTTTTCAATTTTCTTCATGCATGCACGTTTAGATTTCTTTCTTTTCGTAGTTTTTCATTAGATCACATCCCACACACCCTTTTTAAACACCTAGAGGGGTTAAAACACCACTCTCATGTGAGTTCCCTCCATATTGTTATGTTCTTCATATACTTTGGGATTAATACTCCACAAAACGAGTTTCTAATAGTTTTTTTCTTGTTTTGATGTTCTTGGCAGGTTTGAAAAGATAGTAAAAGCACGAGGCTCTTGTTCCTTGGCTGGCTGAGGAGCAGAAAGAAGAAGAACAATAGTCTCCTTCTTTTGTTGCAGAAGGCGACGAACATCTGGTCGCGTTCTTAAGAAAGCGACACGCACCTTGTTGTGTTCATTGAACCAGGTTCCTTCTGCATTCTTTTCCCTATTTCCAAGGTAGTTAGCATCTATTCTTCTCATAATCATCTTTTGCAACTACTTTGGTGGCGAACACGGTCCTTTTTCTTTATTTTCATCATCTTTATTTGGGGATCAATTCCTGTGATTACACTCCTTTCCTAGCTCCAACTTGATTTTCTGCTTGAACTATATTTTGCAGGGCTTGAGTGAGTCCTACTATGGTTTCTTGCATGACTTGCCATTGATTGCGGGCCATTGCTAAGGACTTGATGAAGTTCCTGAGAAAAGGACAACAACCAATTAATGTCCTTAGTTATATCATAAAGGTTGATGGGTATGGGTGCTTAGTTCATTCAACTAATATTTTTCCCCATCTCTACCCATTCTCACCAGGCACTATATGTAATTTCCATGACGTAGATTATTGGGTATCACTCAAAACCTAGGACTTAAATATCCCTATTGTTTCCTAGGTTTTAATACAACTAAACTGTCACGTCCCGAGAATTACGCAGTGGATATATTTAGATTAAAATTGATATTCTGAGACATGAGCAGTTGACAAATAATCCTCTAGCTAGCGAGTGTTAGATGTGTAACAACACAAACATAAGGGCCCATATAATGAACACAATCAACTCTTATTCACCTACTCATAATGTTGAATACAACTCCATTGACTTTAAACTAACATCAACTCAAGAAAAGGGAAAATTACATATATGCTCACTACCTACTACATCAATCTACTCTCAAACAACCAATGATAGACACTAGATTGGGACACGCTCATCACTCTGATGCATTTCCATCCAAGTCACGGCCTTCAGCTTCCTCATGAATGTCACCTATTATGTTAAGAAGTAGGGAATGAGCAAACTAGCCCAATAGGATTTATATCTCAATGTGCGAACAATGATATAAGTGATTAAGATTTTAGAACTAGGTATGCACGAATATCAAGATATGCATGAACGATGAATCCAATTAAACACGATATGTTAACAAGATAGATTGAACAAGAGTGATTGAACAAGATCTAGAATGACGTATCAAGATATAACTAGTTGTAGAATAGTATGTATAAGCACGTAGGATATCATTTAATTGCAAGAACATAGGATGGTCACATCACGCAAGCAAGCAACCACGCACGAGCAAGAGCTTTTAACATGTAACAGTAATCAGGCACGATGACACTAATGTGCACTAAGGATCTATGCCACATTGGAATGCACACCACGACATGCGTATGTGGTTATTGTATCTAGCATTCAACACGCAAGTACTTCCAGCGCAGATGCAACGCCAGTAATTATTATATACCATGGTTAACAATATATTTATGACTCTCTATCATTGGGGCTAGACTGGAGCCCTTTGACACTCGCTGTACCCGATCCGCATCTCAAGTAATTTCAAATGCCACTGTCATTCATGGCCAATAACAAGAGTTACAAGAAGCATACGATGTAATGTCATGTTCATGATGATTTCAAGAAAGACAAGTCATGTGAATATGATTTCATGATGGCAATAGTAGAGAAAAATTTTGGCAGCATAATGATGCAATTTACACTTTTAGTTAACTCTTTACATTAATGGCTTGAGTCCATGATTATAAAGTCACACTCATGAGAAAGAGATGAGAAAGGAAGAGTACTCTATCTTCTAGGAACCTCAATGGTACAACTAACTCAGTCTCTATGAGGGAATCCACGGAGTACGGAGATTTACAGAGGTCTTAGAGGAAAGGTCCCTAGTCTACAAGTACGAAATGACCAATATAGAGTTTCCAATCCCCTAAGAAAGGGCTGCCTATTTGTGCAAGAGTTTAGTGTGGAATGTGCTTCAATACAATCCATCGGTATAAAGCAAGCGGAAAGCAAGTAACATGATGACACAATATAGAACTTGCATTTATAACAACATGCTTTGTAGTATTTTAACATGATATTGATTCACTTTAATAAGCTATATTATCAAGATGATTATAATAAATCATAAGAGGAGTAGATCAATCAATTAAGAACAAATAGCCTAAGCTGTTAGATTGTTATGACTTTTTCATTGGTTAACAAGTTTTAAGCCACTGGACAGACTGAACAATGCTTGTAGAACTCATAACATGCAAGACTAACACATTAAACTGAGTAAGCAGGTCTCAGGTAGGCATTAGAAATCGCGAAGGGTTCATTCGTCGCTATTTCCAAGATCGTTAGCAGTTAATACAGGTACACAGTCGGTTTCTCCAATCGCGACGAGGATCCCTGTCGCTTTCAAATTGTGATGGGTCTGACCGACGCATTTTGAAGGAATCAATGTAGAAACCGATTGCGATATATAAACGCCACAAGTGTGTCGGTCACCTTCATGTTGTAACAGGCCGACAGGCCGACACGTCACTACGTGATTCAAAATGCGACGGGGTGAACAGTCACCTTCATGACGTGACTGTCAACAGGCCGCAAAAAGTACGAATCATGATGATGCGATGCATTGCATTCTAGAGGGGTTTTCAAAATTTCAATATAAAAATTTGCATAAAAACCAAGGGTGGGAAACATGACCAAATCACGATGGTATGACTGGTCGCATTCTTGAAGTGCACTGAATTCCATTCAATACACAATTTGATGTGCGGGACTGATGGGATAGACCCTTGAACACAACAGGATGGTCGGTCGCTATTCAGGTAAATGCGACAGGGTTGTACGTTGCATTTAGGTGGTGAAGAACGTGATGTCTGGAGTGGTCACGTTCATGGTTCTTGCCCAAGAGCAGCAAGAACGATGCAGTTGCTCTTGATTGACTTATAACTCAACATCTAGAGGTTTTTAGACAAAACTTTGAACATAAAAGTGGTAGAGAACAACGAGTAGGAGAGAACTACGCTTTTGGTTTGACTCAATTTGGTCTTGGAATGCATGAAATATGATATGAACACTAAAAACCCTAATCATGTGCGACTCTTGGAAAACACTTAATACTCAATGATGATTGATGAAAATTTGGGAAAATAGGTACATATGAAACTAGACTTGGTGAACTTTAACATGGTATATGATTTGTTTATGTTTGGCTCGAGAATACGTACTTTTGAGCAATTCTAGGAGAGGTCTTCTGTAGGTCGATGCAGAAAGCAAGTTGGGGAAGAGAGCTCCAGTTGGGGGCGATCTCCACCTCCTCTATTGCTCAGGTTGTGCTCCTCACGACCCCAACAAGTTGATAACTCATCCTTAAGGGGTTTATGATGGGTATTTAAGGGTTTAGGGTTGTTTAGGAGTCCTATTGCAACTAGGAAAGGGGAGCTCTGAGTTTTGATTAATCATTTCCTAAATCTGAGGATTATCACCCCCAATTTGAGTAGAACCATTAGGAAACTCCATAATATGGTTGGTAACAAATTTGGGTTGATTTAGAAGTCTAATTGTCTTCAACTTTTGCCTTAATTGCCCTTTTCAATTTATGTCTTGTGGAGGCAATTTTCAGCCTCCCAGGCCTATGGGCCCATCAAGGCGACGGGGCTCTGGCCATCGAGCCACGTGTCCTTGGAATCAGCCTTTAATTTCCGAACACACTTCGGTCGTCAAATGTCCAAGGCCCTAAGTATAGCCTCCGGACACTTCATGGTCTACCAAACAGACCACGAGCCTCTTGAGGGCCTACAACCGAACAGCGTTCTCGAGCACCGAATGTCGCGCGGCCTGGGTCGAGCAGGTCCCTGCGTGGCGTCCCTTTGCCTGCGGCCTCGAGCGGCCTTTCGCCTATCAATGATAGTTTGTGTGGCACGCACCTTGTGGTCAGTGACATTAACCACATAGGATCCCAACAGGCTGCCTCAAACGGACAAATCCCCGCCTAGGGACTCCAAGCGACACGTCCCTTCGGTCATTATTGAAGGAGATTGCGTCCAGACCCTTCACCTTCCTTGCCTATAAAAGGTACAGATAATCCCCATGCAAGGGTACGCAACCTCGCTCACACACACTCACCCACGCGTGAACACACACTAGAGAACCTGCTATTCCTGCCACCTTTACAGTCGGATCTGACTTTGGCATCGGAGGGTTCCCCCCGGTTTTTCAACGGGGCCCCCCTGATCTCTTCTGGGTTTTGTAGGCTTTCGCCCGCACCGGCTACAATTCATTCCCCCTTGTTAGTGGAGTCCCGTTCTGCCCACATCTGAATAGGAAATTATGTCCACATTTTTGGCACCGTCTGTGGGAACGACGATTGCCATGGCTCGCAAACGAACCTCTCACCAGAACTCCGGTAGTAGGGCGACACAGTCTTGCCAGTCGTGTGCATACTCGTGTGACCAAGCCTCTCCGGCCAACGACAATGTTGCCCCCACCAGAGTGACTACCAACGGTCCTGTGGTCGCTGCCCCGGCGACAACCCAGGAGGTAGCAGAGCTCCAAGGGCAGTTGCAACAGTTGGTGGGGGTCTGTCAGGGCCTCTAGGCTCAATTAGCAAGATAGTCGGCCCCAACAATTCCCCCGCTGCCAGAGCAGCAGGTGGAGTCGTCACGACGACGACCCCCTGCCCCGTTGGCTCAGCTAGAACAACGCGAGGAGTCGGCCTGACGCTCGCGGAGAGTTCCATCAGCCCGCCGAATGCTAGAGCGGTGAGACGACTCACCCCGCCGGTCCGCTGTGGCTCCTCCTCCTCCGCGCTCTGTCATCGGCGCCAACTCCCACAAGTCTAAGCGCCAAGGATTTGTGCACTCTGACCAGGAGTTAGCCAGACGTCTCTTCCGTGTCGTCAACCTCGAACGTCGCATGGATGCGATGGCTTAGAGGGAAGAGGGTAGAACTCCAGAGGATGACGACCTGGACTTCCTCTCCCCATTCGCCGCAGAGATCTTGGAGGCCCGAGTCTCCCCGAAGCTGCCCCTGCCTTCCATCATGGCCTATGACTGCACCTCAGACCCGGTGGATCACGTCCATGGGTTCGAGTTGCATATGGTGTTCCATGGAGCATCAGACGCGGCAAAGTGTCGGGCCTTCCTGGCCACGTTGAAGGAGACCGTGCGGGCATGGTTCGAAACCCTCCCCGCGGGCTCCATCTCATCCTTCCACCAGTTGAAGAAGTCCTTTCAGGACAACTTCCTGGGTGGAAAATCGCAGCCGCACACGACGGCCTCCCTTCTGGCTGTCTGACAAAAGAAGGGCGAAGTGCTTTAGGAATGAAGACTGCCCGAGATGTCGAGAACGAACCCCCGAGAAGCCGCCCATCAACAACGAGCCGCGTGGAAAGGAGATCAACGTCATCACGGGTGGTTCTGGCATGGGCGGAGAGAGCGGTCAAAACCGACGTGACTACACTCGTCGAGTGCACCAGGTCGGACAGCTCTCGGCGCCACGACCAGGCCCCTATCCCAGTCCTATGCACGCACGCTCTGAGGAGACAATCACCTTCTCGGACAATGACCTTGTAGGAGTTACAACTCCCCACACCGATGTGCTGGTCGTCTCGCCCACCATTAATCATTGTACCGTGCGCCGCATTCCGGTGGATAATGGAAGTGCCCCCAACGTCTTGGCTTACGACTGTTTCTTGATGATGGGCTTAACGACCGACTAGTTCTCCCTAGTAGGATCGCCCCTGTTTGGCTTCTATGGGGTCTCGGTGCATCCCATTGGACAGATTAATCTTCCAATCACCCTAGGGACAACACCGAAAAATGTAACCAAAATGGTTGATTTTTTGGTAATTAGGAGTATGCCAAGGTACAATGCCATCATCGGTAGGGGCATGATTGGCCGCATCCGAGCTGTACCCTCTTCCTTACACCAGAAGATGAAGTTCCCCACTCTGCACGGCATTGGAGAAGTGCTCGGCAGCCAACGCGAGTCGCGGCGGTGCTACATCCTCTCTTTGTGAGACAAAAGGCCCGTTGCAGACCCGTAAGTGCTTCCTGCACCGACCAGCGAACCCTCCACCATCCGAGGGACTCCAGCCAAAGATCTGCTGTCGGTACGGGTGGACGACGACCCCGAGCACATTCTTTACATTGGCGCGCTTTTGCCAGAAGCCGAGCAGCAACGCTACAAGGCTTTCCTACTCTCCAATTTAGATGTGTTCGCGTGGTCGGACGACGAGCTGCCCAGCATCCCTCCCGAGGTCATGACTCATCATCTTAACCTGGATCCGAGGGTGCCACTAATTCAGCAGAGACGACCACCAGTTAACTGAGAATGGCACACCATGATCCACGATCACGTCCTTACAAGCCGAGCAGTTGGGCTCCTCTGGGAAGCCCAGTACCCAAGATGGATTTCCAATGTGGTCTTCGTACGCAAAGCCAACAGCAAACGGCAAGTCTACGTGGACTACCGGATCTTAACAAAGCGACACCCAAGGATAATTTCCTTCTGTCGTGCATCGACTAGATGGTGGATGCCACCTCCAGGCACGAGCTGCTCAGCTTTCTGGATGCCTACTCTGGTTATCACTAGATCAGCATGAATCCCCCAGACCAGGACGCCACGACGTTCGTCACCGACCTCGGCCTCTACTGCTTCACCAGAATGTCGTTTGGTTTAAAGAACGCAGACGCGACTTACCAGTGGCTGGTCAACAAGATGTTCGAATAGCAAATTGGGCACAACATGGAGGTCTACATAGACGACATGCTAGTCAAAATGCTCTCGAGCGCTGACCACATTATCCACCTCGGAGAAACCTTCACAACTTTGCGAAGATACAATATGAAGCTCAACCCAGTGAAGTGCGCGTTCGGACTGCGCTCTGGGAAATTCCTCGGTTTCCTCATCTCAAACCGAGAAATATAGGCTAACCCCAAGAAGATCTAAGCTGTACTGGAGATGAGCAACCCGAAGACCGTACCCGACGTCCAGCGACTCACCGGACGTCTTGCGGCACTTAATCATTTTATGTCTCGAGCGGTAGAAAGAAGCTTCAACTTCTTAAAATTGTTGCGAGTCCCCAAAGGTGCCTCACCGCAAGGGGGGCAAGTATAGTGGACTGAGGACTACGAACTGGCCTTCACCGAGCTGAAGGCATACTTGGCTGCCCCACCTATTTTCTCAAAACTTGTGCTCGGAGAACCGTTGTTCGTGTACCTTTCGGTCACCAAGCACTCCACCAGCATGGTGCTAATCAGAAAAGAGGCAATGATACAACATCGTGTACTACGTAAGTAGGGTGCTCCGAGAAGCTGAGAGAAGATACCCCCGAGTAGAAAAGCTCTCTCTGGCGCTCGTCAGGGCTGCTCGGAAGCTCAGGCCCTACTTTCAGGCCCATCCGATCACGTTGTTAACCGACCAGCCACTAAAGCTCATTCTTCAACGCCCAGAGGCTTCCGAAAGACTCATCAAATGGGCCATCGAGCTCGGGGAATTCGACATCAGCTATTGACCAAGGACGTCCATCAAGGCACAAGCACTAGCAGACTTTGTGGTAGAATGCACCCTTCTGACCGAGAAGGACCCTCCACAGGCAGACGAGCCCCCATGGGTGCTCTACGTCGACGGGTCCTCCTATGTCATAGGAAGCGGGGTGGGGCTGGTTCTTACCTCCCCAGAAGGTTTAGAATTCTAGTACGCCCTTAGGTTTCGCTTCACGACCTCCAACAATGTAGCAGAGTACGAAGCACTTCTGTCCGAAATCCACATGGCAAGGCACCTCGGAGCGCTTCGGTTACGGGCCTTTAGCGACTCTCAATAGGTCGCTAGCCAGGTGAATGGGCAGTTCGAAGCCAGGGAGCCCCGCATGGCGCAGTACCTGCAACAGGTCAAGTGCTAGACAGAGGGCCTTCTTTTCTTCGAAGTCGTGCACGTCCAAAAAGAGTAGAATGCGTAGGCTGACGCACTTTCCAGACTAGCATCTTCAGGCAACATCGCCCCTTCTCACTCCATGTTCATAGAAGAGATCTCCTCACCGATCACCAAAGTAGATGTAGCGGCCATCAAAACCAACCAACCAGCTCCGAGCTGGAAGGACCCGCTTCTGGCCTACCTACTTCAAGGGGAACTACCTGCCAACCAACTCGAAGCCCACAAGATCAGGGTGCACAGCCAGAGGTTCACCCTAGTCGAAGGCCAGTTATACCAGTGTTCCCTCTCTAGACCCCTCTTACAGTGCCTTAGCCCTTCCGAGGCGGCGCCGGCCGTTGAAGAGGTCCACGAGGGTTTGACTGGTAGCCACCTAGGCGAAAGGACTCTGGCGCACAGCATCCTCCGAGCTGGGTTCTGGTGGCCTTCACTGCAAAAGGACTGTATGTCCTATGCGAAGAAGTGCCCGGAGTGTCAGAAGTTTGGGCAGCTTATCCTTCAGCCTGCCGAATAGCTGCACACTCTCTTCGAATCACACCCTTTTGCTCGGTGGGGGATTGACATCATGGGACCGTTCCCAGAGGCTTAGGGTCAGAAGAAATTCTTGCTCGTTGCCATCGACTACTTTACCAAGTGGATCGAGGCAAAGCCTGTAGCCACCATCACCGACCAGGCAGCTTGGAACTTCGTCTGGAAGAGCATCCTCTGCCGATTCGGCGTCCCTAAGGTGTTCACCACTGATAATGGGAAACAATTTGACAGCACATTCTTCAAACAGAAGTGTTCGGTGCTCGGTATCTACAACCATTTCACTTCAGTCGCTCATCCCCAGGCTAACGGGTTGGTCGAAAATGTCAACCGGACATTGCTGCACGGGATACACACTAGAGTGGAAGCCGTTGGAGGTTCGTGGATCGAAGAACTCTCCAATGTACTTTGGTGCCACCGAACAACTGCTTGGGTAGCCACCGGGGAGACTCCCTTGATGATCAGTCCATCTCCATATAATTTATTATTAATTATATATATTTTTTGTGATTAACAAAACCCTAAAAAGTATTATCTAACAACATTTTCTGAAGTTTATCCATAGGCAGAAATTCAAACCAAATCTGTAAGTTATCTACACTTACTGTCATTTGAAGCTTATTGCATATATTTTGTCTAAGTATACATCGACTTGCATATAATAGCTCACAATGATTTTCTTAGAAGAACATCGATTTCGGTTCTACATCAGTTTCACTTAAACAACGACTTCCTTAGTAAAACAACGATTTCGGTCTTACAACTACTTCATAGTTAAAACATCGATTTTGTTGCTACAACGATTTCGCTTCACTTAAACATCAATTTGGTTGCTACATCGACTTCGTTTTACTTAAACATTGATTTCATTGCTACATCAACTTTGTTTCACTTAAACATCGATTTTGGTAGAACAATGACTTCATGTCTGCAACGATTTCACTCAAACAACGATTTCAGTAGAACACTGACTTCATATGAAACAACGACTTCATGTTTACAACGATTTCACTTAAACATCGATTTCAGTTCTACATTGACTTCATGTGAAACAACGATTTCGTCTCTACAATGATTTCAGTAGAACAAAGACTTCATGTGAAACAACGACTTTACCTGAACAACGACTTCGTTTCAAACAACGATTTCATTTGCACATCGATTTCAGTACAACAATGACTTCTGTTAAACAACGACTTTGTACAAAACATCGATTTCATTACATTCAAACATGGATTATGTTCACATCAACTTGGTTTCAACATGGATTACATTCTCACATGATTTATGATTATATCATCGATTTGATATCAACATCAACTCTCTTTGTACACAGACTGTCACCATACATCAACTCTCTATTAAAGATTATGTTTTCGGCAGCTGTTGAATATTTTTATTTAATTTCCTTTTAAGATACATTCCACATGATATACAAATACATTTTCAAATATCTGTGGATTTCAAATCTTTCCGCGTATCATGTTGTATCCTATAGTCTTCAACATTTATTATGATGGAATAAATTTCTGCACGATATATCTTTGCTTATCTCACTTGTGTCACATAAAGTCACGCTTTATGTGATGACAGAATGTCATTTCCCTTTTGGTGTATCTTCATATAGTACGACTACTAATGTTGGCTGATAGTTTAGAGAAAGATAAGTTGTCTATGTGTCAGCATTTATTATGTGTAGGGTTTCCGGTAGAAATGCACGTTGCAAAGATGGACCTGTCAACTTGACAGAAGCTAGAAGATTTAGACAATCTTCCTTTGTGTGTGAATGTCTTCCCCAACATTAATGGTTGCAGGTTTTCTTGCTCTACACTTCGGACCATTCACTCCAACGTGCATGAAGATGTGAGACAACGGATACTTCAACGGTCAAATTATTTCAAAGAAGATAAATAGAAGACTGGTGACTCCATGCAAGTAGATCCTTCTTCTGGAGAACTTTTCAAGCTTGCATTCTGAAGATCTTAGAAGAAAAGAAGAGCTCGCTCTTCCATTCAAACCCTGTGTAGCTCCTAGCTCTCCACAGCAAATTGCTTAGCCTTTGAGAGTCTGAGTAGATCTGAGATAGAGTTCCTTGTTGATATTCTTTGTCTCTCAGATATTGCCTTAGATCAAGCAGTTTGTATTAGCTTGGTCTAGGGGCCATCCACTTCTTACTCATTTTCTTTGAGTGTTCCTCTTCGGGTGTGAAGAGAAGACCTGCTTGAGTGGGTGGTTGTTCTCTTCGGCAAGAAGGAAGACCTGTTGCATCAGGTGCTTTAGTTCCTCTTCAGGTAGAGAAGAGAAGGCCAACTGCTGTTGGATGTGTAAGTGTCCTTAAGGGGGACTGTACCCTTGCATAGTCTCAAGTTGTTGCTTGGGGACTAGACGTAGGACTCCATGGGATAGGAGATCCAAACGAAGATAAAATTTCTTGTTGTCTGTGTGTTTGCTTTCTTTGTCTTTATTTAACACTAACTCTAACTGTCGAACTTAGTGTTCTCTGTCAAGTTATTTACAGGAATTATTCTAAAAGAATTTTTAGCAATCCATTCACCCCCCCTATGGGCTTTCTATCTAGGCAACAAGTGGTATCAGAGCAAAGTCTCTTTAAGTAAGTAGATCTCATGATCTGAAGAGCAAAGATAAATGGCAGCTCAAGGTCATGCAGAAGGACAGTCAATCAATAGACCTCCTCTATTCGATGGTGAAGACTACAACTACTGGAAAAGAAGGATGGAGTCTGTAACGTCGCGTGTTTTTCGGATCCTCGTGGATCCTGTGCTTAGTGGTTGTGATGGCTATCGTGAGGTTAATGTGGTTTGTGTGTGGTATGTATGCGTGTTTCAAGGGCTTATTGGGCCGATAGTCCGGGCCTGCAGCACCCTAGTATCCTCAGCCTATCATCGCGACAGCGAAGAGTGTCGTGTTCTGAATGCGACCGAGGTGGCCGGCGCGTTCTTGTTGCCGCTTTGTGGCGCTGATCGTCTATATGTGTGCCATGTGTCAAGAGCTGGGCGACCTGTGGACGTCAGCCTTGGGAAGGCGACGCCTAGGTCCATCGTGACTAGGTCGCGACGCGACGATACGTCGCGTTCCAAACTGCTGGGTGTTTTTAAGAAACCCCAGCCGGATAGAACTGCAGTGAGTTCTGCTCGGCCAGGGGAAGGGGAGTTGCGGCGATTTTTGCGGGAATCCATGTTTTGGGTGTGCTCGTGCCGTGGGAAGCTCGCATGGAGAGAGAGAAACGACGGGGGAGCGTTGTATCGTGTATTCTTCACGAGGTAGGGTGACTCCTCCCGTTTCCGGGGTGAGAATCACGTGGAATGCAGGGTTCGATCAGTTTAATGCTTTGTACATAATAGATATCATGCCTAGGAACCCATTAAAGCATGAAAAACACTAATTAAGGGTGGTTTGCATAGTGTGGGTTGGTAATCCATGGAGGGGATCCCGGATTAGGGTTTCCGTCTGCTAAGGTGACAGATCCCCCTGTCGCGATCAGGTGGCGACGGGCCGACCCGTCGCGTTTAGGTTGTGAATGCGACTTGTTTGAATGTCGCGTTAATGTGTTGAAGGCGACCTATCGGGCTGTCGCGTTTTGAAGGCGACACAAGCACATGTCGCGACTACAGTCGAGTGGTCTGAATGTGCATAATTTATGTGATATGATTATTTGGTTGTTATTATTCGCTGTATTTGGTAATACCGTGTGGTGCATTGGCACTTGTGGCACTCTGAGAGTGCATGTTTACGAGGCTAGCATGTTGGTTTCGTAGCTAGCTAGTGGTTTGTGTGTTAGCATGGTACGTACGCGTGTTGCACAATGTTCACGTGTTGTGGACAGTTGTTACCTGAGGTTTACGTGATGTTTCACGTGGTTTGTGTGTGACGTGCATGTGGTTCTGTGTGCGTGGCAAGTAGTACGACACCTACCGTGGTTACCTCTCTAGTTGGGTGCCCCAGGTTCTCTATGAGCCAGGCTGTTAGCTCAGGGCTTTGTCCCGGTACTTGTGTTGTACCATCGAGGTCTGTGTCGTCTGACCTGGACACCCTCACTCCTTTGTTTGAGTTGTACGTCCGGCTGAGGGAAAGACGACAATGGGACAGTGACTCTTGTGTTTATTTTTAGTCACTTGTAGCGCGCTCTTAGTTGGGGGTACGGACACCGGTTGTTGACACTGGTCCCCGACTAGTCCTTTTCCTGTGCCTCACTCTAGAGTGCTCCGGCCAGAGACCCTAGAGGTGCCAGGCATGGGCCTACGGTTGTGTGTCCACAGGAGTGGTGTTTAGTTGGTCTCCACAATTGTTTGACTTTTCCACATGGAGCGGCAGCTGGACCTTTCGTCCATGGCTGCGAGACTGAGAGGTAGACCTGTGTTTGTTTGTCCGAGTCTGTTACTAGTGTCGCGAACCAGTCTACGTGGCTCGAGTGTGGCGGACTCTACTTTAGCTCGTACACGTGATTGAGTTTTTCGTTTATTTAATTACTTTGTTTAATATAGTCGGAAAATGGTCAGCATGTTTATTGCTTTAATAATCTGCATGGTTGTGCGATAAATTGCTAGTATAGTTTACTACTTCCATACTTGTGTTTAGTTTGCTCGAGTTGGGGGAGTTCCCTACTGAGCCAGTGACTAGAGAGGCTGACCCCTACCCCCACAGGTGAGGGCGAGGAGGACGTTTCGTTACCGTCGTCTAGTTCGGAGCCGCGTCGCAGTGGTATTAGACCAGCATCTCCAGCAGTGTAGTTTATTTTCTCAGTTGTACTAGTTTACCTCGGGGTATGCCCCAGGCTCCTTACTTTCTTGTACTTTTGTTGAAATTTGGCTATGTAAATCTTGTACATTATATATGAGTTGGTGAAGCATATATGTGATCAGGTGTGTTCCTTTGTGTTTTCACAGACGTGTGTATGATATCCCTTGCGAGGCTTCGGCCTGTTCGCGGGAGGCGGACTCGGATCAAGTTTGTTAGTGGTTTAACGGGCTTGAACGAGGCGTTCCGTCACAGAGTTCTTCCTTCAAGGACTTGATTTCCAACTTTGGACGATAATCGAAGAAGGAGATCTAAAGGTAACCAACATTAAAGATAAATGGACAGACGAAGACAAGAAGAAACTATCCCAAAATAGCAAAGCTAAAAGCATACTGTGTTGTTCGTTGAGTAAGAAAGAATTCAACAAGATATCATCCTGCAAGTTAGCTAAAGAGATGTGGGACAACTTGAGGCTCACACATAAAGGAACTGACAAGGTAAAGAGATATTTTGGTAACTCAATATTAGAGATTTCAAATGCAGTCTGGAGATTCCATCTTCCAAATGTATAGTCGATTCACAGACATCACCAATGGTCTGGATGGGCATGGAAAAACCTATGAGACCGGAGATATGGTAAGCAAATTACTAAGGTCTCTACCAACTTCTTGGACTCCAAAGGTAATAGCAATAGAAGAAGCTAACGATCTTAAGAGAATGTCACTTGAAAAACTCATTAGGTCTTTGATGGCTCATGAGATAAATATAGAAAGGCTGGGAGAATCTTCCAACAAGAAAAAGCATAGCAATGCTCTCCAGGCCACAGAAGACACCTCTGATGGCGAATCAGAAAGTGATAAAAAAAATGAGAGCAGTGAAGATGAAAAAGCTTTCATCTCCAGAAGACTGCAGCGTATACTAGCTAAAAAGAAATACCAGTTAGAAAGAAGGTATTTCAAGAAAGGTAGAGACTTCAAAAGATCTGAAGGCAAAGAGTTCAAGAAATCTGAACCAATATGCTATGAGTGTAAGAAGCCTGGACACATCAAGGCCGAGTGTCCAAAACTGAAGAAGACGGAGTTCAAGAAGAAGGATAACATGAAGAAGTTCAAGAAATACAAGAAGAAAGTCATAGCTGCTGCTTGGAACAATGAGAGTGACTCAGACAGTGAGTTTAACTCCAGTGAAGAAGAAGAAGAAAATGCCAACCTGGCCTTCATGGCAAATATCAATGATAAGGTAACTTTTGACTCATCCTTTACATCTTGCAATGAATTAGATTCATATAGTTTGGAAGATGATTTTAATGAACTATATAGTAAATATAAAGACATCTATAAACTATTAAAAACAACTAAGAAAAATTATGCATGTCTTGAAATAACTAACTCAAATCTAAAATCTGAAACTGAACAATTAGAAAAAAAAATTTTGAACTGAAAAGAAGAAATGAACTACTATACAAAGATGTTGGGTTAAGTGTGTTTTGGAATTTCCTAAAGTTCTATTTTAATGATGACCAATGAACATCACTCACGCCTTGATTTTGATGATGACATATTGAACATGTTATATATTTTATACATATCACAACAATGCTTAAACAACATGTTTTTGATGTTTAATATCTCACATTTTAACGATAATATCTTGTATTAATAGTTTACACTATATATTTTTAGGTTTACACAAATTTGTCACAGTGGTGTCGACATAGTCCACCTATGTGTCGACACTGGCTGACTGTCCCAGAAGCATGTTCTGAGAGAAGCAACCAATGGTGTTGACACAGTCCACCTGTGTGTCGACACTAGATGACTGTCCCAGGAAGCAGTCAGAACAGTTGAAGCCAGTGGTGTTGACACAGTCGGCCTGTGTGTCGACACACTTTGACTGAAGCTCAAAATGGGAATTTTTCTGGACACGTGGCTGCTTAGGAATCAAGGGATTTGACCTAGATTTATGTGCCCATGCACCCCAAGGCACCTTATGGACATATGGGGCTATAAATACCCATGATCCTCGTATCCCAAAGGGAACCAAGCCCATACAACTCCCAGAAAAGCTTTTGGCGGCAAAAGGGGCTCTTCCAGGTCTTGCTCCATCTCCAGAAGCTGCAGGCCATCCTTTCCAGAAGAAGGACGTAGGAGTCAAGGCCAATCTCTGGAGAGAAGTTTGATGTGCTGAGAAAGGGAGCAGATCCAACTGAAGAGCAGCATCAGAAGAAGAATTTCAGGAAATTTAGATGCCATTAAAGCAAAGTATCGCCAATTGACGAGAATCTCCATCGAACTCCATCAAGGCTCTTCAATTCAAGTGTCTGCAAGACTTCTTCACCAAAGAACATCCAATTTACATTTATTTTACTCATTTCTCGTAGTGTTTTTTTCACTTTCGTGTGTGAGATCTGTGCATGAAGTTCTGTGCAGATTTCTATGTACGATTGAGTTTGTGAATCAGATCATTGCTAGAGGATCTATTTTCTTTTGTCTTTGATGTAGCTGTAGTTTGTGAGCCGTCGAGCTCTTGTTTGTGAGTCGTCGCACTCACTATGTGGTTTGAGCCGTCGTGCTCAATTTGGAGTCGTTGTGCTCTTGTTGTGGTTTGAGCCGTTGTGCTCATTTTTTGGAGTCGTTGTGCTCTAGGTTGTGTGTTTGAGCAATCAAGCTCAAGGGTGTTTGGAGTCGTCGTGCTCCGGTGTGAGTTGTACTCTTCTGAGTAGTGGAGCCTCACTATGTGAGGGGTGGATGTAGGGATCACTGGTGTGATTTTCGAACCACCTAAAAATCCTTTGTGCAATGGTTTGATCTGCTTGTTTGCGCTAGATGCTTGCATAGGATTTCACTTTCACACTAAGTGTTTAATTGCTTCACACATCATTTGCACACACCCACACTTCAGATCAGTAAATTGTTTGTTTGAATTGATCTCTGATTCGAAGTAATTTTGAATTGCTTAAGCTTCCGTGGTAATTGGTGTCAGATCTATTTAACTCCCCCTTCTAGATCTGATCCATCCACCTATTCGATCCTACAATTGGTATCAGAGCAGGTTGATATCTGTTTCTGATTTGATTTGATTGCCTCTGTTTGATCTCTGTGTTAATTGCTTGAATTGTTTGCTTGCTCTTTCACTATCTCATTTTGATTGATGGATTCTCGAGGATTTGTAGCTGAGGGCCATTCCATTAATAGACCACCATTTTTTAATGGGTCTAATTACTCCTATTGAAAAAATCGCATGCAAGTCTTTCTTAGGGCTCAAAACTATGAAATATGGAGGATAGTTGAAGTGGGTCCTTATGAAAATCAGGGAGATGAGGAGAATTGGACTAGAGAGCAGATTAGGAAAGCTACTCTTAATTACAGTGCCATGAATATGCTTCAGTGTGCTATCCACCCTAAAGAATATTGAAGAATATCCATGTGTAAATCAGCTAAAGAAATGTGGGATAAACTTGAATTAATGGATGAAGGAACATCTCAAGTTAAGGAAACCAAAGCAAACATACTTGTTTCAGAATATGAATTGTTTATGATGAAATCTGATGAAAGAATGGAATGTCGAAAAACATGGACTAGGATTCACCACAGAAAAATCATTGAAGAATAAATCTGATGAAAAGAAAAAAAAAACCTTCAAAAATTCCTTTGATAAAATTTGTCAAAAGCACTAGTCCAGAAAAAAAATAAACAAGTGTCAAAGAAAACATCTAAAATAATCAAAAACTAAAGTGAAAAGATTGTTTCCAATCAAAAGAAACAAAATAGGTCGACACACATTGATGTTAGGTCGACACCAGATAACCACAAGTTGAAAATTGTGGCTGCTAAGTCGACACTACCTAAACACAGGTCGACCTACCCGTTTCTAAACAATAAAAAAATGTTGAACAAAAATTCAAATAAAAATCTAAAAAATTATAAAAACACTAAAACAAACCTTCATGATGGTTATTGGAGATCCAGGACATCACATGAATCTAATTGGATCAATTCTTGGAATCAATAGTATCATAATCCTCATTGGTACCATTCACAATCTTTTTATCCAAAATTTCCAAGATATCAACAGAATTCTTGGTTTAGATTTCCATACATCAATAATCATGCCAAAATGCATAATTTCCATGCTTATGAAAGGAAGAACACTGGTGTTTTCATTCCAAATTAGAATGTTAAAATGCCAAAAAGGGAAATCATTACTGAAACAAAACAAAAACCAAAAACAACTCAAATATGGATCAGAAAAGATTGTTGGGTTTTCATTCTAATGTTTTTAACAACATGTTTTTGATGATGAATAAGTTTAATTGAGGTTTCATACATGACAATGAACTTGATACAATACTTGGTTATCTATGTATTCATTATACTTGACAATACATGTTTTATCATGTAGGTACAAATGCATAAAGCAAAGCTCTCACAAAACAAGTGAAAAAGATCACAAAAGCAAGGAACTAGGTCACCTGTCGACAGACCCCAATGTACCTGTCGACAGATTGCACAAGTGTGATCAGCCAGAAGACACAAAGCTCAGAAAACATCCATCTGTCGACAGATGCCAGGTCGACTGTTGACAGATCCCACAGACCTGAACTTCCAGACATCTGTCTTTTGCACAATTGCAGATATCTGTCGACAGATGCCCATCGGCTGTCGACAGATTGCACAGAACCGAAGTTCCAGACTTCTAGCATTTGCAAAACTGTTCTACCTGTCGACAGATGCACCTAGACCTGTCGACAGACGAAGGAGATCTTTAGATATGGAAAGTTTCCAAGTTGCCGTAGATGGTGTTTCTCTCTACCACGACTCTCCATATGAAAACACCACTATATAAGCAACTTTTGTCAAGTGGATCTCGTATAGAAGAAGCCTCCAACCAAGAACCCTAAAAATCTCTCAAGAGAAGACCTGTTCTGCTGCTCTGCTTCAACCTACCGCCCAGAACCAAGAAGAGAAGTCTTCCCAGCAGAGGTGAAGCCTGAACGTTGTGGATTCAAGTATCTTCATCAAAGTGTGATCATCAAGACGAAGCTTGAAGTCCAGTCAGACGTTCACAAGAAGAGTTTACAATCTGGATTTGCTCTTCAACTCTAAAACTCTTCTCTGTTCTACTTTTACAAATCCGTGTGTGTGTTGTGGTGTCTCAAGCAGTCCTTGTGCTTGATTCACGTGTGGGTGTTGATCTGATCGTGGTTGCACATCAGATAACACGTGTGTGTGAGTTGTAGTTGTTGAACTAGCTCATAAGCAGGTTGTTCTGCGTGTGTGTGTGGCCCGTGGATGTAGGATACACAAGTTGTGTACTCCGAACCATGTAAATCGTCGTGTCTTGTGGTTTGCACAAGTTTACGATAGATGTTTGTTAGGCACGACATCTCTACGAATGTTTGATAATCTATTTTCTACCTGTAATCAAGTCACACACATCCACACTTAGCTTAAAACTCTGCTATTGTTTTAGCAGTCAGTGTTCTTGCAAAAAGAAGGTGATAAGTGTTTTAATTGACAGTAATCTATTCAACCCCCCTTCTAGATTACCATATTGGGAATTCCGCAAACCTTTCAATTGGTATCAGAGCCGAGTTTCTCCGATTTACTGTCTTACTTGTTTGATCTTACGATCAGGAGATTCACGGTCTAATGGAATCTAGCAAGGGATTCATGGCCGAGGGTCACTCAGTGACCAGGCCACCATTTTTTGATGGAACTAACTACCCTTACTGGAAAAATCGTATGCAGGTGTTCCTGAGAGCACAGAACTACGAGCTATGGAAAATAGTCCACAAAGGCGAATATTCCCTTCCTGAGGACGAGAGTACCTGGACCAAGGACCAGATCGCGAAGGAGACACTCAACTGGAGCGCCCTCAACATGATGCAGTGCGCGGTCCATCCCAACGAATACTCGAGAGTTTCCACGTGCACATCAGCAAAAGAGATGTGGGACAAACTCGAGCTAATTTATGAAGGTACGTCCGAGGTAAGGGAAACTAAAGCAAGCATGTTGGTTTCCGAATATGAAATGTTTAAAATGAACTCTACTGAAACCATCTCTGACATGTTTGAGAGATTCATGTTGATTATTAATAGCTTGAAAGGTCTGAAAAAGGAATATTCAGAAAGTGATTTGGTGAGGAAGATTCTTCGGTCTCTTCCATCCTCATGGAACACCAAAGCCATTGTCATTGAGGATTCCAAGGATCTTTCAAAAATGAAATTGGATGAACTCATTAGCTCACTGATGACCTATGAAATCAACATGAAAAGAAAGGAAACTGAAGAAAATCCTAGGAAGCCACTTGCCTTGAAGGCTTCCAGGAAAAATTCCTCAGCTTCCAAAAAGGAGGTCATTCAGGAAAGTGATGAGTTTGAATCATCTAGTGAGAGTGAAAATGACGAAATGGCCATGCTCACTAGGCAATTCAAGAAATTCCTGAAATACAAGAGGAGAGGTACAGGTAACTCTAAACCTTTCCAAAAGAAAGAATTTTCCAATAAAATTGATACTAACAAAAAATCTGAGATTGTGTGTTACGAGTGCAAGAAGCAAGGGCACATGAGAGGAGAGTGCCCCGAGCTCAAGAAGAAGCTGAAAAAGGACAAGTTCACGTTCAAGAAAGCCAAGGCAATGCTGGCCACATGGAGCGATGAAGATGAGGACGACAACAGTCAAGCTACCTCCGGAGATAATGAAGTCCACTGTCTCATGGCGAGAAGTGAGGACTCAAATGAGGTAAACTCTCCTTTGAAAGCTATTCAGTTGATGATTGGGAAGAGGCTTGTGATGAACAGTCCATCCCCATGTACTTTTAAATTAATTACTTGCCTATTTTGGTGATAAACAAAACACTGTCAAAAGTTTTCTAACCTTGTTTATCTAGCCATAAGCACAGGAATTACCCAAAGAAAGTCAAGCATTTGTGGTAAGTCTTCCATACATCTTTTTCAGAAGAGCCATAATAATTCCTTCATTAACTATAACGATTTCCTCATTAGAACAACGATTTACTTGAAAGATTGAATAACCTTGCTGTGTCAAACAAGTCGATATTTAACGACTCTGTAAGTTATCGTAACGACTTCTTCAGAAGTTATAACGACTTGCTCATTATAACGACTCTGTAAGTTATCGTAACGACTTCTTCAGAAGTTATAACGACTTGCTCATTATAACGACTCTGTAAGTTATCGTAACGACTTCTTCAGAAGTTATAACGACTTGCTCATTATAACGACTCTGTAAGTTATCGTAACGACTTCTTCAGAAGTTATAACGACTTGCTCGTCATAACGATTCTGTAAGTTATCGTAACGATTTCTTAGAGAGTTATAACGACTTGCTCGTCATAACGATTCTGTAAGTTATCGTAACGATTTCTTTAGAGAGTTTTAACGACTTGCTCGTCATAACGATTCTGTAAGTCATCGTAACGATTTCTTTAGAGAGTTTTAACGACTTGCTCGTCATAACGATTCTGTAAGTCATCGTAACGATTTCTTTAGAGAGTTTAACGACTTGCTCGTCATAACGATTCTGTAAGTCATCATAACGATTTCTTTAGAGAGCTACAACGACTTGCCATGTTTCATAACGATTTCTTTTATCATCTGTTATAGAACGACTTGGTTGTGGTAACGATTTCATAAGTTATCATAACGACTTCTTATCAGTCTACAGCAACTTGATCATAACGATTCTATCAGATTTTCACAACGACTGCATAAGTCATGTTTCCATTAATTAAATGTTTTTCCTTGATTTAAGCTACGTTGAATAGTCAAAGTCGCATCTCGTCTGTTTGACTGCCATGCATTTAATAAAGACTGAACGTATCTCTGCATGGACACAGAACATATCTTCCATTCTCGTGTATTCTCTGCATGCATCTTTTAGAACGATAAAGTGTTACTACTATATTTGTGTCTATCTGCTCTGACGTTGATTGACATCTGGAGATAGTATAGCTGTCTACCATTAAAGCTCAACCTTGCAGAACCTTAAGGATGTAATATCCTACAACACTGGACACAGAAAGAACTACAAGCAAACTCAGAAGATCTTATCACTTTGCGTGTTCCAAAGAACAAAAGACTGCTGACAGGAAGCTTCCTCAAATCCTTCAGTCTAACGTACACCAAAGCTGTGAGACAACGGTCATCTCCTTGTCCTTATTCAAATTGGAGATACAAATACAAGATGAAGCTCTGAAGACAAACAGAGAGAATTTCATTTTCAGATTCAAGGCGGCTAGAACTCTGCAGCTTTCAGTCTTCGAAAGTTCTCTAGAGCCAAAATTCACTCTTTTCATCTTGGCTCTTAGCTCCCTGTGCTGTGTGAAGAAAACAAAGGAAGAGCTAGTTTAGTTCTGAGAGAGTGCACTCTGTGTAGATCTTCGACTCTCAGTGCTTGTAGCTTCAGATTGAGTTTTGTAAAAGCTTGATCTAGGGGCTAGTCATTTTCTTTCAAGAATTTCCTGTGTTATTCCCTTCGTGTGTGAAGGAAGACCTGGTGGTTTCCAGGGTGGTGTTTTTCCCTTCAGGAGTAAAGGAAGACCTGGTGGTACCAGGGTGTTGTGTTCCCTTCAGGGGTGAAGGAAGACCAGCTGAGCTGGGTGGTTGTTGTTTGTCCATAGGGGGACTGTACCCTAGTTAGTGAAATCCTGAGGGTTGCTCAGGGACTGGACGTAGGACTCCTAAGGAGAGGAGATCCGAACCAGGATAAATCTCTGTGTTGTGTGATTGTCTTCTTTGTGTGATTGTTGTTTTTACTAACCATTACTAATCCCTTTCAAGAACTCTTTATGTTTGTTTTGAGTTCAGGTTTTTATCAGCTAGGATTATTTTAAAGACCCATTCACCCCCCCTCTGGGTTAGCCAACCGGGCAACAAGTGGTATCAGAGCGAGTCTCTTCGACAAAGAACAAGATCCAACGATCTGAAGAGTAAAGATCCATGGCAGCCCAAGGTCACTTCGAAGGTCAGTCTGTCAACAGACCTCCTTTGTTCGACGGTGAAGATTATACGTATTGGAAGACCAGGATGGAATACTTTCTACAAGGCCACGATTATCAAATCTGGTCGATAGTGGAAGAAGGTGATCTGGTCGTCACAAATGAGAAAGCACAATGGACAGATGAAGATAGAAAGAAAATCTCCTTGAACTGTAAAGCTAAGAGCATTCTATGTTGTGCTCTAAGCAAGAAGGAGTTCAACAGAGTTTCAGCATGCAAATCCTCCATGGAAATGTGGGAAAAGCTAAGGATTACATATGAAGGTACAGACAAAGTAAAGGAGACAAGAATCGACATTCTTGTCACTCAGTATGAAAGATTTCAAATGCAAACAGGTGAGTCTATTACCCAAATGTTTAGTAGATTTACTGACATCACTAATGGCCTAGCAAGTCTAGGAAAGTCATATGAGATTGCAGACATGGTAAGGAAGATTCTCAGATCCTTGCCATCTTCATGGACGGCAAAGGTCACAGCTATCGAAGAAGCTAATGACCTTAAGAGAATGTCAGTAGAAAAACTCATCGGGTCTCTCATGGCCCATGAAATAAACATGGAAAGACTAGGAGAATCCTCCAGTAGAAAGAAGCAGTCAAATGCGCTTAAAGCTAATGGGGACTCATCAGAAGAATCCTTAGATAACAGTGAAGATAGCAAAGATAGTGATGATGAAGAAGCCATGCTCTCAAGAAGATTGCAGAGAATCTTGGCCAAGAAGAAGAAGTTCCAGTCTGGTAGGAGGTACTTCAAGAAAAACAAAGATCTCAAGAGACCAGATGGAAAAGATCAGAAGAGGAATGAGCCACTTTGCTATGAATGCAAGAAACCTGGACATATCAAGGCAGACTGTCCAATGCTAAAGAAAAATGATCACAAGAAGAAGGACAGCTCCAAGAAGTTCAGAAGATTCAAAAAGAAAGCCATGGCAGCTGCATGGGAAAACAGCAGCGACTCAGACAGTGAGTCAAGCTCCAGCAGTGAAGAAGAAGAAGCCAACCTGGCTCTTATGGCAAATACCGAGGATAAGGTAACATCTGATTCCTCTTTCGATTCCTGTAATGACTCAGATTCGGATAATTTGGAAAGTGCATTTAATGAACTCTACGATAAGTATAAAGAAGTGTGTAAACTACTTAAGCTAAGCAAGAAAAATATCACCTGTCTCGAAAATACCAACTCAGATTTAAAATCTGAAAATGAAGAACTAGAAAAACAAATAATGGAGCTTAAGAGAAGAAATGAACTATTATGTGAAAACTTAAAAGACAAGAACAGACAAATCATTGACCTAGAAAAACAGGAAAGCTCAGATGATTTAAGAAAAACGGTAAATGAATTAAATGAAGAAAACAATACACTAGCAAGCACCTTAGAAAAGTTTACAAATGGAAAGAATTCCTTATTATTAAAAGGTGCTAGAAGATCTGGTAAGAATAAACGAGGTTTAGGTTACATACCTCCAGTAAATGAAGAAGAAATAATCTATCCAGAAAAATATCCAACTCCTAAGTTCACTCCAGAACAAGATGTGGCATATAAAGCGAATTTTAAATACATAGAAAGAGTAACAATAACATCATGTTGTAATCACTGTAATAAGCTAGGACATTTAAAATCCACCTGTCCAACAAGACATAAGAAGTGGATAATAAAAAGTAAAAATAATGATACTGACCCATCAGGACCCAAAAGAACTTGGGTACCTAAATCTTGATGTCTTTATTTCAGGTTAACCTTCGAGCATCCAAATGGTATTTGGATAGTGGGTGCTCAAGGCACATGACAGGAAACCTGAAGCTTTTCTCCCATCTCCAAGATGAAGAAGGAACAGTCACTTATGGAGATAATGGAAAAGGAACTGTAGTAGGCAGTGGATCAGTAAACAGCAAAGGAAAAACAGTCATAGAAGATGTGCTGTTAGTCAAAGGTTTAAAGCACAACCTCATAAGTATTAGTCAGCTGTGTGATAGAGGACATCAAATCAAATTTCAAGAGTCAAAATGCAGCATACTAAAGGATGGAGCAGTCATCTTTGAAGCAAATAGAGAAAAGAATCTGTACGTGCTCTACCTTGAAGAACTCAAAGAGCAAAATGTGTGTCTGGCAGCCAGCAAAGACAAATCAACTGATCTGTGGCACAGAAGGCTAGGCCACTGCAGCTTGGATGGCTTGAGCAAGCTCAGAAAGAGGAACCTTGTGGAAGGTCTACCGAAAATCAATGGTAAATTAGAAAGTGTTTGCAGACCTTGTGCTAAGGGAAAGCACACAAAGAGTTCCTTCAAGTCAAAGACGGTGGTGACCACCTCAAAACCCTTAGAGCTCCTACATATGGATCTATTTGGGCCAATGAGAACTACCAGTCTTGGAGGAAAGAATTTCGGATTTGTTATAGTAGATGACTACTCAAGATTCACATGGGTATCTTTCTTAGAACATAAAAATGACACTTTTGATAATTTTGTTAGTTTCAGCAGAAAAGTCCAGAAAGATCAGAAGTTCAGCATAGTATCCATTCGATCTGATCATGGTGGTGAGTTCCAAAATGAAAAGTTTGCTAGATTCTGTGATGATCAAGGAATTCAGCACAATTTCTCAGCACCAAGGACACCGCAGCAAAATGGTATAGCCGAACGGAAGAACCGAACTCTCTTGGATATGGCAAGAACTATGCTTTGTGAATATGAGTTACCAAGATATTTCTGGGCAGAAGCAGTCAACACAGCCAGCTACATTGTCAACAGAGTCATGATCAGGCCAATCCTGAAGAAGACTGCATATGAGCTGTTTAAAGGGAAGAAACCAAAGATCAGCCATTTCAGAACCTTTGGATGTCCTTGCTTTATTCACAACAACGGAAAAAGGGATATTGGTAAGTTGGATGCCAAATCAGATGAAGGCATCTTCATGGGGTACACCTCTAAACCCAAAGGCTATAGAGTGTTTAATAAACGTACCTTATTGATTGAACAGTCTGTACACATTATTTTTGATGAAACTAATCCCTCCTTGAGAAAGGAAGTAGAGAGTGATAATGATGACGCAGATGAACTGTCCAATAAACTGAAAGACACATCACTTGAAGATAAGGATGATCCGCCTCTGGAAGAAATGCAACAAGAAGAAATTTCTCATGAAACTCTTCCAAAGGAATGGAGATACAAGAAAGATCACCCACCTGAAAACATTATTGGTGATCCATCGGTAGGGGTAAGAACAAGAGGTAACTTGATTCCTTGTGATTACCTTGCTTTTGTTTCTCAATTAGAGCCTAAGACAGTCAATGAAGCCCTAACTGACGAATCTTGGATAATAGCAATGCAAGATGAATTAAATCAATTCAAGAGAAACCAAGTATGGTCACTTGTTCCTAGACCATCAGACCATCCTGTGATCGGCACTAAATGGGTGTTCAGAAACAAATTGGATGAATCTGGTGTAATTCTAAGAAACAAGGCCAGACTGGTGGCTCAAGGCTATTGTCAAGAGGAAGGCATAGATTTTGATGAAACCTATGCACCAGTGGCTAGACTTGAGGCTATTAGAATGTTACTTGCTTATGCTTCTGCATTAGATTTAAAGTTATTTCAAATGGATGTTAAATCTGCATTTCTAAACGGTTTTATAAAAGAAGAAGTTTATGTGGAACAACCGCCGGGTTTTGATGATACAGACTTTCCGAATCATGTTTTTAAGTTGCATAAGGCTCTATATGGTTTAAAACAAGCACCTAGAGCCTGGTATGAAAGACTTAGTTCTTTTCTCACAAAACATGGTTTCAATAGAGGTCAAGTAGATAGCACTCTTTTTATAAAAACAAAAGCCAAAAATATACTGTTGGTTCAAATTTATGTGGATGACATCATCTTTGGATCTACTGATGAATCCTTGTGCAAGTATTTTGAAAAGCTAATGCAGGGAGAATTTGAGATGAGTATGATGGGAGAGCTCAACTACTTCCTTGGACTTCAAATCAAACAAGGAAAGGAAGGAACTCACATCTGTCAAGCAAAGTACACCAGAGAACTGCTAAAGAAATTTGGATTTGAAAACACCAAGCCACTGTCAACACCAATGAGTACATCAACTAGGATGGACAATGACAAGGATGGTAAGAAGGTAGATCAAAAGATCTACAGAGGTATGATAGGTTCATTACTTTATCTAACCGCAAGTAGACCTGATATATTATTTAGTGTATGCATGTGTGCTAGATATCAAGCCGACCCTAGAGAATCACATTTAATTTCTGTCAAAAGGATTTTCAGATACTTAGCCAGGACTCATGATCTAGGACTATGGTATCCAAACTCCTGTGATGTAAAATTAGTAGGATATTCTGATGCTGATTATGCTGGATGCAAGGTAGATAGAAAAAGCACCAGTGGATGCTGTCAATTTCTTGCAGGGTGTTTAATCTCATGGTCCTCAAGGAAACAAAATTCAGTAGCACTATCTACAGCTGAAGCCGAGTACGTAGCTGCTGGAAGTTGCTGTACACAACTCTTATGGATAAAGCAACAACTTGAGGATTTTGGACTCAAAGTCAAGAAAATTCCTCTGCTATGTGACAACACCAGCGCTATCAACCTCACCAAAAATCCAATTCAGCACTCCAGGACCAAACATATTGAGGTCAGATACCATTTTATTCGTGATCATGTAGCAAATGGCAATATTGAAATATCGTTTATTGATACAAACAATCAGCTAGCAGATATTTTCACAAAGGCCTTACCTGAAGAGAGATTTACATCTCTTAGAAGGGAGTTAGGCATGTGTATTTTGTGAAAAGATCTTCATTTAAAGCTGGTATAAAAATTCTCAGAATTTAAGAAGGTTCTCTCTCTCTCTTTTTGTGTCAAAATCAATTCAAAAGTCTCAGTTTAAGCGTTCCGTCCGATAAGTCATAGTCCTTCAAGGCGGTCAACCTCGCTTGTCGTTTTCTGACGCCTCACCTTTTGGAGCATTTATATTCTTTAAATCGATGCGTTAACGATTCCTCTTCCTCATTCACCTTTTTCCCCTCTTTCGTCCCGACGCATGAGCCGATGCCCTAGCGACTCTTGCCTCTACCCTCTGCAAATTTGAAGCTTCCATCTCCTTCCCGCGAAATCGTTTGAGGGTTTCTTCTCATCACCCTTCTCTTCAACCCTTCAAACCTTCTCCCACCTGAATCCATGGCCGCACCAGCTATTGCCGGAAGTGTGGGTGGCTACAGCGCCGAATACCTCACCCCAGCGCAGGAGGAGCGTTTCACCTTTGTGAAGACAAAGCTCTGTGGTCACAAGGAAGTAGATGTTTCAGATCTGCAGAAGAATGGAATGAGCAGCATCATTGAGAAGATCAACCAGATGAAGTGGAAAGGGCTTACCACTTGCTCAGAGGTAAGTTATCCGGACCTGGTAAAGGCGTTCTTTGTGTGCTTAAGAACAGAAGAAGATGGGGCCCTCGTTTCTTCAGTCAAGGGCACCCTAATCAGAATCGACCAGGAATTGCTTAGGATGCTATTTGGAGTAAGCATATCGGGCTTCAGTGGAATTCATTCAGTAGAAACCCAAGAAAAGGGTTTGGGGATTGTTGGGCCAGGGTTCAAGATGAGGGATGGCAAGCTAGATATCAATCAGTTAAGTGCCTTCAACCGCCTCCTTCACTTTATTGTTTGTCAGATTTTGGTTCCCCGAAGTGCAACCTTCTCCTCTTGCACTAAGGCTGACTCCGACCTGATGTACTGGGCCATTAAAAATGAGGAAATCAATATGGCCGCAGTGATGATGGAGAGAATGAAATTTGCCAGGGAGCAGATTTGGGACACTAAAAGCAAGTTGAATGTGTCCCTGCCCTATGCCCATTTACTCACCAGAATCTTCAGACACTTCGGTGTAGATGTCTCAGGGGCAGTTGTGGAGAAGATGGGCCAAGCTATCAGGTCCAGAAATTTAAAGAAGAGCGGTTTTTCAGTAGTCAATGGGGTCTGGTTCAAGGCCTCAGTTGCAGAAGGTGAAGGTCTCATTGGTGAGCCTTCAGTTGCTCAAGCCCAGTTGGAGGCAGATTCTGTGATGCCCGAATTGCCACTGGAATCAGGTTCTGTTCCAGTCTTTGTAGAAACAGAGCAGGAAGGGCCATCTATGGCCAGAAATCAATCAGAGGCAGCAACAGCAGTGAGGGCAGAGAAGACAGGCCAGCTGCAGCAGATCCAGTTGTGCCTCCTGCTGAAAGGAGAATTGAGGACATTCTTCCAGAAGACATCTTGCCTGTTATGGAGCAGTCTGTGGCATCAGGCCACATCTTTGAAGAAGGTCCAGTGGAAGAAGAGCAGCAAATTCCTCAGGATAATTCGATGGAAATGGATGCTCCCTGTCAGGGGGAGACTGGTGCCGTTGCAGAAGATGCTCCACTTGAGGGGGAGCAATCCCAAGAGACACCAGATGTTGCACCTCCAGCCACCAGAGATCAGGAGGAAGACCAGAGAGAGTCTGAAAATTTGGATGCCAGAGAAGGGGAGACAGCTAGTTCATCAAGTTCTGATGAGGACAATAATCCACCTCCTCCAGCTACAAAGGGCAAAGAGAAAGATATAGCTCCTGAAGTACCCCTTTTAGCTGATGCACCATTTGAAAGACAGGTCAAGCAAAAGATTGTCATCAATTTAAAACCTGTGATTGAGAGGTTGGATGCTCAGGGTGAGCTGCTTTGCTCACTTCAGTCTGATGTGAACTCCATCTTTCTAAGCCAAGCTTCAGCCCGCAAGGAATTGGTTCAGATTCGCTCTGCCATGACATGGTTCCATCAGGAAATGGGGACCATGAAGAATATGCTATCTGACATCCTTCAGGCTGTTGGAACTCAAGCTCCTGCTCCTCCAGCAGCTCAGGAGCCTCACTCAAGTGTACCTGAGCCCTCCGGGCAGTCAGCAGCTGCAGCAGCAGAAGCCCCAGCAGAAGGGCCAGCTAAGAGTCAGGGCCATCAGGGCCAGCTGAAGAGTCAGGGCCATCAGGGCCAGCTGAAGATTCAGGGCCATCAGGGCCAGTTGTGATGGAGTCAGGGCCACCAGGGCCGGCAGTGTTGGACACCTTGTCTTCCTTGCCTGAAGAAGTGGTATTAGATCCTCCACCCATTGCTCCCACTTCTACCAACACTCCCATTCCTCCTTCTCCACCCACTAACTCCACAGCTCCACCTGCTCCACCTCCCTTCAAAAAGCCCAGATCCAGGCCCATTTCCTCTCCCACACCTTTTCCTCCTCATCCTATCACATCCTCTCCTGTTTCTTCTACTTCTCATCCTTCTTCTGTTCAAGAATTTGAGGCCCCTCCAGCATCCTCAGCTGGAGCCTCATCCTCTTCTGGTACATCTTCATTTCCAGAAGTAGGATCTCTCAATTCTGATGCCTTTCTCAACCCCCCTGCTCCTCCCTCCTTTATCACTATTATTCCTAAGAATGTCCAAATCGACTCTCCCTTTCTTGATAAAATTAAGGATGAGTTTGAAGAGGTTATCCTTAGGTCTGTGCTAAAGGTAGGCGACCACCTTTCCAAGACAGACTCTTCCAGTACTGTCTCCAAGAAACGGAAGCTTTCTTCCTCCACCTCTCCTCTTTACCCTCCCTTGTGGTTTTCTCTTACAGTCACCCACAAGCATACCTCTCTGTACAAAGAATATCTTCAAAAGGTTGTCTTTGCCACTCTTCACAATCTTCCTTTTCTTAACCTCTCTGACCACTTAGATGTCATTCTTCCCTATACTCCTCTGTCTAAAGCCGACAAATCCAAAATCTTCTCCTCAGCCCACTCCAAAACTGAGGAGCAATGGGCTAAATCTCATAAAGATCTGTACAATCGCTTCCTTCAGGCTAAGGCAGCAAGGTTTCCTCCCAGGGATCACTCCTTGACCCTTTCTGAGTGGTTCCAGTTTCACCACCAGAACACCTGGGCTCCTGCCATTCAGAAGCTCATCAAGCTGGTCAGGCATTTCCAAACTTTCAACAACTACAGGTATCTCAACAATTTACCTGAAGTTCAGCTCAGCCAGTTCAAGAGAGCCATCAAGGTCCTAACCCACTCTGAGCAGTCTGAGGAAATCAGAGTAGATTTTGCAACTCTTCATTTACCTGAAGAGATTTTCCTGCCTCAGATTCATTTCTTGATCATGGAATCTTCGGTTGGTTCAATCATTTTTGAGCGTTTTGCAAGAGTTATGGGCAGAATCAAGATTCAGAAAGGCCTTCAAGTTGGTTTTCCTAGATTTCTTTTCCGGGAATACCATAGAGGGTTTGTCAAATCTGATGTCCTTGCCCCTCTCCTCTCAGAATGTGAAAGGCTGAATGCCTCCGATTGGTCCAAGCTTTACTCTCTGTCTGCTCAGCAGCTAGCACATCTGAATGCTGCTCAAGCCAGGGAAGGAAAGCTCCTGTCTCTCCTGCAACCTTCTTGGATATGAATTCAATCCAGCTGGTCCTTGATCCCTACAAAGTTTGGGCTGAAAGATACAAAGTGTTTTTAGCTCTTCGCCAGGAACTCAAGGACAAACAGATTTTCTACCCTGTCACCATGGATCAGTTTCTTGCCTGTGCAAGTTTTGGTAAAACACTCATCATCTGCTCCTCCATGGATCCAGACGAGTATGACCTGTTTCTTACCAAGCAGCGCAGCCTCTATCTATCCAAGATGGCTCCAATCATGGGACCATCCTTCTCCATTGAGAGTGGTGCCTTTAGGCAATTCTTCAAGCGTCAGGAAGAGCAGGCCTGGGAAGCTATTTCTCATTATGCCTCCCTTCTCTCTCCTGCTTATTATTTGCCTGTACCTCCTCAATCTTAATGAATGAATTGTGCTCCTTCTCCTCATTGTCTCTTATTCTTTGTCTCTTTCCTTTTGCTTTTTGCTTAATGACAAAAAGGGGGAGAATGTTTACCTACTTGTGTCTGACACATTCCTGAATCATGACTCAAGTACTTTAATTCCTGTTTAATATTCAGTACTACTTAAATATTGATCATAGTTTTGTCATCACCAAAAAGGGGGAGATTGATGAACAGTCCATCCCCATGTACTTTTAAATTAATTACTTGCCTATTTTGGTGATAAACAAAACACTGTCAAAAGTTTTTCTAACCTTGTTTATCTAGCCATAAGCACAGGAATTACCCAAAGAAAGTCAAGCATTTGTGGTAAGTCTTCCATACATCTTTTTCAGAAGAGCCATAATAATTCCTTCATTAACTATAACGATTTCCTCACTAGAACAACGATTTACTTGAAAGATTGAATAACCTTGCTGTGTCAAACAAGTCGATATTATAACGACTCTGTAAGTTATCGTAACGACTTCTTCAGAAGTTATAACGACTTGCTCATTATAACGACTCTGTAAGTTATCGTAACGACTTCTTCAGAAGTTATAACGACTTGCTCATTATAACGACTCTGTAAGTTATCGTAACGACTTCTTCAGAAGTTATAACGACTTGCTCATTATAACGACTCTGTAAGTTATCGTAACGATTTCTTAGAAGTTATAACGACTTGCTCGTCATAACGATTCTGTAAGTTATCGTAACGATTTCTTTAGAGAGTTATAACGACTTGCTCGTCATAACGATTCTGTAAGTTATCGTAACGATTTCTTTAGAGAGTTATAACGACTTGCTCGTCATAACGATTCTGTAAGTCATCGTAACGATTTCTTTAGAGAGTTTTAACGACTTGCTCGTCATAACGATTCTGTAAGTCATCATAACGATTTCTTTAGAGAGCTACAACGACTTGCCATGTTTCATAACGATTTCTTTTATCATCTGTTATAGAACGACTTGGTTGTGGTAACGATTTCATAAGTTATCATAACGACTTCTTATCAGTCTACAGCAACTTGATCATAACGATTCTATCAGATTTTCACAACGACTGCATAAGTCATGTTTCCATTAATTAAATGTTTTTCCTTGATTTAAGCTACGTTGAATAGTCAAAGTCGCATCTCGTCTGTTTGACTGCCATGCATTTAATAAAGACTGAACGTATCTCTGCATGGACACAGAACATATCTTCCATTCTCGTGTATTCTCTGCATGCATCTTTTAGAACGATAAAGTGTTACTACTATATTTGTGTCTATCTGCTCTGACGTTGATTGACATCTGGAGATAGTATAGCTGTCTACCATTAAAGCTCAACCTTGCAGAACCTTAAGGATGTAATATCCTACAACACTGGACACAGAAAGAACTACAAGCAAACTCAGAAGATCTTATCACTTTGCGTGTTCCAAAGAACAAAAGACTGCTGACAGGAAGCTTCCTCAAATCCTTCAGTCTAACGTACACCAAAGCTGTGAGACAACGGTCATCTCCTTGTCCTTATTCAAATTGGAGATACAAATACAAGATGAAGCTCTGAAGACAAACAGAGAGAATTTCATTTTCAGATTCAAGGCGGCTAGAACTCTGCAGCTTTCAGTCTTCGAAAGTTCTCTAGAGCCAAAATTCACTCTTTTCATCTTCGCTCTTAGCTCCCTGTGCTGTGTGAAGAAAACAAAAGGAAGAGCTAGTTTAGTTCTGAGAGAGTGCACTCTGTGTAGATCTTCGACTCTCAGTGCTTGTAGCTTCAGATTGAGTTTTGTAAAAGCTTGATCTAGGGGCTAGTCTTTTCTTTCAAGAATTTCCTGTGTTATTCCCTTCGTGTGTGAAGGAAGACCTGGTGGTTTCCAGGGTGGTGTTTTTCCCTTCAGGAGTAAAGGAAGACCTGGTGGTACCAGGGTGTTGTGTTCCCTTCAGGGGTGAAGGAAGACCAGCTGAGCTGGGTGGTTGTTGTTTGTCCATAGGGGGACTGTACCCTAGTTAGTGAAATCCTGAGGGTTGCTCAGGAACTGGACGTAGGACTCCTAAGGAGAGGAGATCTGAACCAGGATAAATCTCTGTGTTGTGTGATTGTCTTCTTTGTGTGATTGTTGTTTTTACTAACCATTACTAATCCCTTTCAAGAACTCTTTATGTTTGTTTTGAGTTCAGGTTTTTATCAGCTAGGATTATTTTAAAGACCCATTCACCCCCCCTCTGGGTTAGCCAACCGGGCAACAGTTGTACTGTATGTTTGAAAATTTTGTGAACTTAAATCTGAAAACAAGGGACTCAAAAGAAAGTTAACTCTCTTTTATAACAACACACAAAATGCTGAACAAGTTGCATCCATTACTCACAGACATTGAATGATGAAGGATTGGATGAGGAGCTCACCATGAGGAGATGGATAGCCTGAAAACTTAAACTTCAAGAAGTTCGAAAGGAAAAAGATGATTTAAGGAACTCCTTTGGAAACTCTTCAAGGTGAGCATGATAAACTGAAAGAAAATTGGAAAGACTGAAGAAAAATTATTAAGGGTAAATTAAGGATTGTCAGGTTTGTTTAAAGGGAAACAAAACCGTGATGCAATCGTGGGGTCAAATGTTTGTGTTCCAAAACATGGGCTGGGTTCCAACCAGTAAAAACAAAAGAAAAATTGGAGAAAATTGATAAATCTTTTGTTGAATCAATCCCAAGCACAAAGTAAGTATACCCCCACAAAGAACAGCAAAAACAGTTACGGGTAAGCAACCCCAAAATCAAGGCAAAGAGCCTAATGCTGGCACAATTCCAAGATATGTCAAAGCCCCAAAGAGAGCTGTCGACAGGTCTGGAAAATCAAGCTCAAAAGGAAAACTACAACAGTAAGTAACAGAGAAAAGAAAATGCCAATGCATGCTCCAAATAGGGAATGTCATCCCAATAGGTTAAGAATATCTTCATGCAAAAATATGTAAAAGATTGGGACATTGAAAAACAATGTGGAACAATCCACACAATCAAAAAATCAAACAAGTTTGGATTCCAAAGCATTTACTGTTTGGCATGAATGATACCTTAGCACCCAAAGTAATTTGGGTACCAAAACCTCTTGTCTAATCCACATGTGCAGAAATGCCTAGCAGCCCATAATCAAACCAATGGTACTTGGATAGAGACTGCTTCAGGCACATGACGGGCGACAAAGGAAAATTCTGTATGCTCGTGGAAAAAGACGGAGGTCAAGTCATATTCGGAGGTAACAACAAAGGCCAGATCATCGGCTTAGGTAAGGTCGGTAAGTTTGCCTCTAACTCAATAGACAAGTGTTGCTTGTTGATGGCCTTCATCACAATTTGCTTAGCATAAGTCAATGTGTGATAAGGGTCATAAAATTGTCTTTGAGTCTGATTCATGTCAAATTCTTGATAAAGAAACAAGACGTCTGAAGTTTTCTGGAAAAAGGATAAATAACATCTATATGGTTGACTTAGATGATCCAGAAAATAATGATTTGTGTCTTGTAGCAAACAAACAGGACGAGCTTACATTGTGGCATCGTAGGTTGGTCATGCTAGTTATAATGTGTTGCACAAGATCATGAGGCTCAAACTGGTAAGTGGACTTCCTGAAATTCCATTCAATAAAAATGAAATTTTTGTGATGCATGTGCACAGGGAAAACAAACCCGGAAATCCTTCAAATCAAAAGCACCGGTGAGTACTTCTAAAGCTTATGAACTGTTGCACAGGACCTATTTGGACCTACGAGAACACTAAGTCTCAATGGCAAGCGTTATGGTTTTGTCATTGTAGATGATTTTCTAGGTTCACTTGGGTGAAATTTCTGGCTCACCAGAATGAAGCACTGAATGTTTTTGAAGAATTTTTCAATAAAATTGAGCATGGAAATGTCAACAAAATATGCTCCATCCGCACTGATCACGGGGGAGAATTTGACAACATCTCCTTCACTGATTTTTGCAGGAACCAAGGTATAGAACACTTGTTTTCCTCCCCAAGAACTCCAGAACAAAATGGGGTTGTGGAGAGGAAGAATAGAACCTTGGTGGAGATGGCTCGCACGCTTCTGGTCGAGAATCAACTAGCAAGAACCTTTTGGGCAGAAGCGGTAAACATGTCATGCTACATTCTTAACAGAGCCATGGTAAGACCAGTATTCAAGAAAACTCCCTACGAACTTCTGAAAGGTAAGAAACCAACAATTGGGTATTTCAGAGTTTTTGGTTCAAAGGTGTTCATACATAACAATGATAAAAATGATGGACAAGTTTGAAGCCAAAAGCGATCAAGGTATTTTTCTTGGATACTCAGAACACTCTAGAGCCTATAGGGTGTTTAATCTGAAAACTAGAACTGTGGAAGAAACTCCACATGTAATTTTGATGAATCTCAAATCAAGCCTAACATTGCAAATGCTTACAGTTTGATGAAACTGAAGGAACAACCCTTGAGGAACTACAAAGAAAAGGAAAAGAAAAATCTCAAGTTGCTTCAAAATCAAAGAGTGGACTCCTTCGCAGGTATGAGATGAAGATGACATTCTTCTGTTCAGAAATCAAGAAGATGTACCTGAAAAAGATCCACAAGAGGAAGAACCTCAAATTGAACCACCTCAAGCACTTCCTCCACCAGAACAACCTCCTCAAATGCAAGATCTACCCGGGCCTTCAACAGCCACCAATGTGAGGTACTCTAAAGATCACCCCCTTGAGAATGTGATAGGAGACTTAAATGAGTCGGTTCAAACTAGATCTAAGGTTAATCAAATAGTTGAACATGACCATTTAGCTTTTGTCTCTTAAGTGGAACCAAAGAATGTTGAAGAAGCCTTAAAAGAAGATTCATGGATTGATGCTATGCATGAGGAGCTTGGACAATTTCAAAGAAATAATGTCTGAAGTTTAGTTCCTAAAACTCCTGAAATGTCTGTCATAGGTACAAGATGGGTCTTTAGAAACAAACTCAATGAAGAGGGTAAAGTGGTAAGAAACAAGGCTAGATTGGTTGCAAAGGGATATAATCAGGAGTTTGGTGTGGACTTTGAAGAATCCTTTGCACCTATAGCTAGGCTAGAAGCAGTTAGAATCTTGTTAGCATATGTATGCTCAAACAAGTTTAAATTGTTTCAAATGGATGTCAAAACTGCCTTCTTGAATGGCTACATAAAAGAGGAAGTCTATGTCTCTCAACCACTCGGCTTTGAAGATCATGATAAACCTAACCATGTTTATAAACTGCACAAGGCTCTTTATGGTTTGAAACAGGCACCCCGAGCTTGGTATGACAGACTAAGCACGTTTCTGGTAAGCAAAAACTACTCAAGAGGTAAAGTAGACCAAACTCTCTTTACAAAGAAGTTCGCACACACATCATTGTTGTTCAAGTTTATGTGGACGACATCATTTTTGGATCTACTAACCCTTCACTGTGTGAGGAATTTTCCAAACACATGCACAGTGAATTTGAGATGAGTCTAATGGGGGAGCTACAATTCTTTCTTGGTTTGCAGGTCAAGCAAATGGAGGATGGATTCTTCATAACCAAGAAAAATATGTCAAAGAGTTACTAAAAAGGTTTCAGTTTGAACAATCAAAGCCTGCCTCAACACCCATGAGCACAAGTATAAAACTGGAAAAAGATGAGAAAGGTAAACCGGTAGATGCCAAACAATTCGAGGTATGATTGGCTCACTCCTCTATCTTACTGCAAGTAGACCGGACATTCAGTTCAGCGTTTGCCTTTGTGCTAGATACCAATCTAGTCCAAAGGAAAGCTATTTAATTGCAGTTAAGAGAATTTTCAGATATCTCTCAGGTACGTATGACTTGGGTCTTTGGTATCCAGCAGGTAGTAGCTTTGTCTTGGTTTCATATTCTGATGCTGACTATGCTGGATGTAAAATAGACAGGAAAAGCACTAGTGGCTATTGCCAAATCCTTGGTGGTTGCATGGTTTCATGGGCATCCAAGAAGCAACACTCAGTTGCACTCTCCACTGCAGAGGTAGAATATGTGCTGCAGGGAGTTGTGCGGCACAAGTGTTGTGGATAAAAAGTCAATTGTGTGACTATAACATCGATATTCGATGCACACCTATCCTATGTGACAACACTAGTGCAATCAATCTATCAAAGAATCCCATTCAACACTCTAGGACAAAACACATAGAAATTCGTCACCATTTCTTGAGAGATGAAGTTGCCAACAAATCCTTGGAAATTAGCTTCATACCCACTGAAAACAATTGGCTGATATCTTTACCAAACCACTGGCTGAAGATAGATTCACCACATTGAGACGGGAATTGGGATTGTGCAAATTGCAATGAAACTTATCCGGACACTAAGTATTTGTCCCTTATGTGCACCAACTATGAGGTATATCAAATGGTGATTGTAGAAGAACAAGTCATGCTTGTTTGGAAACTTTCATTATGCGTGAGAAAATCTCCGCCAAGTATCCATAGTTATGTTGCATGGAAGGGTCATTTACTTTATATAAGGAATTAGTTTCTTTTCACTTTGCCCATTCCCTCTTCCTTTCAAAACTTGAATCTCTTCATAATCTGCTCTCATACATGAACTTGTGTGCTGTTGGTTGATTTATTTGTGAAAGTGTGTTCTTGATTTCCTTGCTGTATGTGGATACATAAGCACACACTATGGGGAGTAAAATCAGGCTAGATGAGTGCTTTAGTGAAGGAAGTCATTCATATCTCATCCATATCAACTTCTCTCACTTGTTCTATTCATTTAATCCCTCATTCAAACCTTGATTCCACTCTGCACAAGCTGTTGTTGATAGCCATGAACCCCATGTCGACAGATCAGGCTACACAGACAACATTCTTTGAACTCTGTGTACACCTGTCGACAGACGACAACTCATCTATCGACAGCTAGACACAGTTCTGAAAACCTAGTCTACTGTCTGTGCTCACCTGTCGACAGGCTCCCTCTAGCTGTCGACAGCCACACTCTGTCTTGTCAATTCATGCCTATTTCTTATCAAACTCATGAGCAGGTTCATGTCCTTCATCTAAGATGTTTATTGGGTGTTTATACATGTTTGACTCCATCATATTCACATGATATTGATGTTATTCCCTAAACCACCATGATTTGGACATACTACTCATGCACGGGTTTAGGTTACATCATTTTGAAAACATTGAACCATCGTAGAGGATAAACACCTAACTCTATTGAATAATTTCCTTGTAGGCAAACACTATTCTCAAGTAACTTGAAAAGTCTTATGGTCATTGAACTTTATGTCTAATATTGACTGCTAATCATATACATTGTTTGTTCTGGAATTTTAATCTAAATTGGAGAAAAGCTACCTATTTCTGAAAAACAACAAAAAAAAAGACAAAAGTCAATCTACAATTGGGTAAAAGGTAGGGCAATGATGTGTATTGCTGAGTAACCGGGGAGATGGGCATCACAAATGTCTGCCCTCGCGTCAAAAAACTATCTCATCAACTCTATACAACGGTATGATGGACACTTCCACTGAGTAACTGGGGGTACGGGCACTTGTCATGTCTATCCTCACATCAAAAGTTAGAAGTTATCTTAAATACCACTTTTCCCATTGCATTCATTTGTTGCAAGCAAAAAAAAATTGAAATAGAGTGAAGCCTCCACAGTGTCTCAAATCACGAGGTCATTTAGTGTCTATGGTTATCAAGAAGATTAGGCATTCATTTCAATCATCATTTGATCATCATCAAACTAAGGATAGTGTTGGTCTACAATGTCCTTAATCAAACAAGGGTATTGGTGTCTTTTCTCTAAGACCGTAAGGTGTTCTCTTAATGCTCTAATTGAAACTCCTTAGGTATTATGTCCAAACCATTTAGTAAATGGGAGGGCCTTAATATCCATGTCTATGGTGGGTTCCAATGTGTGTATACCCATTTTACACCTTATTTTACAATGTGTAACCATTGCTCACAATTTCTCCTTGAAAATCCACACAAAAATTCTCTGGCAGATTTTCTGAAGGATCTGTCGACAGATCCCCTAGCGTCTGTCGACAGCCGGCGGCAGACCCGATTTGGGAAAGCCAACGGGCACGCCGTTTGGGGACGGATTTGGTGGGACCCTTGCCTTCTAAATTAACTTCCATCCACCCTCTTTAAAAAGCAACCACGTCCCTTTCTTCTTCCCCACCTTCAAATCCCTCTCTTTCCTCTCCAAACCGAGCCCCTGCTTCCTCCTGGATGCAAACCCTACCTCTCATCTATCCTGTCCTATCTCTACAGTGGGCCTCTTTTCTTGATCCTCCCTCTTTGCACTTCATCCCTTCACACTCTCCATGGCTCCCAAGGCAAAGAAACTAGCATCTCGCCGCCGTCCCTCCTCATCTCGAGCCGGCGACAACAACCGGGCTACTACTAAGTGCCGCACGAAGCTTCAGGACGACTGTTTGCCCGAACTTGTGGTTCCTCCCCGTCTCCATCTCACTCATTCTAAGAGATCATTCAGCAAGTTTGTTCAGCCTAGGTATGTCAATTTTGAGTCCTTGGCAGATCTCTTTCCCAACCTCCAACCCCTATTTGACACTCAGGGGTGGACGTCCTTTCTCTACAGTCGCACGGCTTATTCTCCCACTGCCGTTCGTGATTTCTTCAATCATCTTGGCTTCTCTCAGGACATGCATTTCTATACAACTGTGAAGGGCAAAACTTTCCAACTCACTGCCAACCTCATTAGCACAGCCCTTCAAATCCCCACCTCCGGAGCCGACATCCTCACCCATACTCCAGATGCTTCTATGTACTATCACCTCCTCACTCTTGAAGAATATGATGGCATAAAGAAGATTGCCAAATTGAATGCCAATTCCTTCCCTCCATTGAACCGGATGATCCATCACATCTTCACAACCATGATTGCGCCAAAGCATGGCTGTGACGACCCTCATTATACCGGTACGGTTATACCAACCCACGTCGGTATAGTAAAGGTTATCACAGCGGGACATTGACCCGACACTAACAATTGATTGAGATGTACACAAATATAGATACAGAGTCGCGGAAGTAAAGGACTAACTGTCATCACATTTCATCATCCACATTTAACATACATGATCCATATAGCAAATTAAAAGACTAAACTTTCACAATTGAAATTAAACCAAAATACATTGTCCACAAGATTAAAGTTCTACATTTTAATACATAATTTTTCCACAATTACAAAATGATAACTCTAATACAAGCTACAATTTACATACTATGAAACAAAAAGGGCACAACGAAGACTCCGCCAACTAGTCTCCGCGCTCGGAGTCACTCTCCACGGTCTCCTCCAAAGGTACCGGGTCACCAACTAAACCTGTACGCCGAAGCAACTAATGAGTCTAAAGACTCAGCAAGTAACTCCATACACCATTCATGCATACATCACCGTAGGTTCCACTAATTCAATTCACAAGGCAACATACAACCTATCATGGTATTCTACCAAATCAAAACACATGGTACATGGTTTAAGATGTTTCAAATAACACTTCCTATCACATGCTTTCTACTCATTTAATCACATGAAGACTACACTTCCAATTTGACTATAACATGATAGCAATTTACATGGAACTAGAAGTATCATAGCATGAATTATTGTCTCATACTCTAACACATTCACTTCACATGATTACGCATTCCCCTATTCCACATGGTTCTTCTTTTTCAAACATTGCACATGTACACATATTCTCATTCTAACATAAATAATTCACATGATTTCACATTTCACATTCACATGTTCACATATACACATTTTACACATGTTCACATATACACATTTTACACATGTTCACATATACACATTTTACACATGTTCACATACACATTTTACACATGTCCACATATACACATTTTACACTTGTTCACAATCACATTTCACATATTATTGCCGTGACACATAGTCCAAACCACCACTAGAAGGACACATCACATACACATAACACATAGCACATCACCTAGGCAATACAGTGATGACTCTTGGCACTGCGCAGACCGGGAGAACACGTCTCCACCCTAACCATTGGTACTTGTCCACCTCCAGGATTTCATCCTAATGCCCTTAGGATATCTTAACACATTGAACCTTCCCATGGGGACTTTTCCATGGTACGGTTCCACAGCCCTCTATGGAAGCAGTGTCACACACGGCACATTTTACACATTACACATTCCGATTAACACACGTTTTACATATGATATTCACTCCTTCTCATTTACGCTCATGGTTCTGTTCTTCCCTAGCATGATACCACTAATAACAGAAATCAAGCATTTAGTAGCTCTCATGGGTTAATTGGAGCGCACATCATTTAACCTTAATCATGGTACATGTAATATAACTCATTTTCACATGGAATCTCATAGTGTAGGCTACTGTTATCCAATTTTCCTGAAAATTTAACCACATGCTGTTTTCGGGTATAAGAACACACATGCAAATTTTCACATTTTTCTGAATTCCCATGTATTTATAGAAATTGGAACATCCAGTTTCATGCCATTCATGAATTAAATTAACATAGAACATGACATGGATTTCAGATCTGATCATGCACAGTCATAAATCACACATACATATTGGCACAAGAATTTTTCCCAGATTTATTGCATGACACAAAATTTACTATGAATTATTCATTACCTACTCATGCTTCTATTCCTATTACAGAAATTTCAGTAATTCGCATAGCCATGTAAAAATTCTCAAATTTGCAGGGCATGGACTGATACATATAAACATGGTTCATAAAATTTTACAGCATTTAATTCCTCAGGAATCATGAGAACAAAATTAAACATGCATAACCTCTTTCCTACACATGCCTTTCAATAATTCTAATAATTATTGCCATCCACAGAAAAATACAAGAAATTTCACACACATCACATTATCTATTTTACATAACATATAAAATTTACATTATATCCTCATGCGCCAAAGTCCGGAAATTAAAGATATAGGGCAGAACAGTTCACTGTTCTGTCAAGAAGAACTTAACGGCATACTCTGGCCGTTCACAAGAGTTGGCGGCAACATCGTTAGCCGCTGACTCAAGATCTCAACGGCAACATCTCTTGCCGTCAAGTTCGGACCTGTGTAAAAACACAGTCCGAGCTCTAAAGAATGGTGAATGTAGGGGATCCAGGACACGAGGAAAATCCATAAAAATGATAAAAACCTCCTAGACACATACATGGACAAGGTGAAAGGGTTACTTGCCTTTGGAAAAACTCCTAAAGGGATCAAAATGGTTGGAGAAGCTCTCCTTGGGCAGTCCCAAGAAGCCTCCAAGATGCCTCCACTCCGGCCTCTGTGATGCTCCCCTCTGAAATCCGGGACCGGGGATGTGTAGCCGGATGTGTTGTCTTCCTCCTTGTCGAAGTAGATCGCCAGGAAGAGCCTTGGATCGCCGGATCAAAGCTCTCAAACCTCAGGTTTTCTCACAGCTCACTAGGGTTTTTGTTTTCTCTTTGCAAAGAGCCAAGAGAACTCTTTGGGGTTGCAACAAGGGCTCTCCTAAGAGAGGACCCTCTCACCCCACGCAAGAGATCGGTTGGAAGGCCAAGGAGCCGTTGGGGGAGTGGTTGCCACGCCCCATCAAGCATGGCACACCATGCTGCTGCGGTCAGACCTGCCAGGAAGTAGACGTCCACCGATATTGCCGCCTACTTACAAATAGACGTCCACCTATATGGACGTTAACAGTAAGTGAACGTCCATCCATGTTGACGTCGACTAACCCTCTGGCCAGAACCCAAAGCCATGCAAAACCCTAATTTCTCCTAAGTATATACATGCAATACATAGGGGGTAATGTACACACTCATTATGTCACGAAATCAACCATATACACAACTAAGTATATACATACCTTCATAAGTACACCAAGCTAATGTATACATAATACTTACATGATAATGCATATACATATACAAGCATAAAATTGCACATAATAAAATAATAAGGACAAAATTCGAGGGCCTTACAATGGCAGTCGAGAACTTGTCACCGATGTTCATAAATCACTCTTCACCTTTTTCCTCCAGTGTGAACCCATAAATCTCCCTCTTCTGATGGTTGATCTCATCCACCAATGCTTCTACCAACCCCGGAGGTCCATGCCTTTTGCTTGTCCACTCACCTCCCTTATGAGGTTCATTGGAATCGACATTCCGGACAGTGAATGCATCACGCTCAACTCCCGCAGTAGTGTCGATCTCACTGCTGCATATAGGATGGGATACAAGCTCATTGATGGGGTCGTCACTCATGAGCTCAAAGGAAAGGCACCAGCTGCTGCCATGGATGTAGATCATGAGATTGATGATGATGATGCGAATGCTGCTGATGATGATGAAGAAGCAGATGATGAAGACTCCCCGTCTGAGCCTCTTGATGCTCCGGGAGATAATGCTAGTGATGCAGATGTTGAGCCTTCTCTGCGTGATCTTCTTGCTCAGATGCAACTCCAGATGTCCACTGGATTTGATAAGATTCATGCATGATTGGACACAGTGGATGCTAACATGGAAGCAATAGTGGACACTCAAGTCCAACTGCAGCTGCGTCTCACTAGGCTTCAGGAAAGCCGTCGGGCCTCTGCACCGCCTGGCGATGATGCTGCATAGAGAGTCTATGGGTCTAGGAGTCACTGTCTGTTTCTATTTTTCACATGTGTCTGTCATGTTCTGTGTTATGTTTTTTCACTTCATGGTCATGTAATTTCTTTCCCTTTCATTTCAGTCATCACATTTTGTACTGTGTATGCTTCATATCTCATCAATGAAATCACAGTTCTTTACTATATCATTGTGTGTGACTGTTGTGAATACCTTTAGATGTTGTCAAAAGGGGGAGAAACCTCAATTGTGCACTAATTGAATAATTTTGTCATCATCAAAAAGGGGGAGAATGTTGGGTTTTCATTCTAATGTTTTTAACAACATGTTTTTGATGATGAATAAGTTTAATTGAGGTTTCATACATGACAAAGAACGTGATACAATACTTGGTTATCTATGTATTCATTATACTTGACAATACATGTTTTATCATGTAGGTACAAATGCATAAAGCCAAGCTCTCACAAAACAAGTGAAAAAGATCACAAAAGCAAGGAACTAGGTCACCTGTCGACAGACCCCAATGTACCTATCGACAGATTGCACAGGTGTGATCATCCAGAAGACACAAAGCTCAGAAAACATCCATCTGTCGATAGATGCCAAGTCGACTGTCGACAGATCCCACAGACGGGAACTTCCGGACATCTGTCTTCTACACAATTACAGATATTTGTCGACAGATGCCCATCGATTGTCGACATATTGCACATAATCGAAGTTCCAGACTTCTGGCATTTGTAAAACTGTTCTGCCTATCGACAGATGCACGCAGACCTGTCGACAGACGAAGGAGATCTTCAGATACAGAAAGTTTCCAAGTTGCCGTAGATGGTGTTTCTCTCTACCACGACTCTCCATATGAAAACACCACTATATAAGCAACTTTTGTCAAGTGGATCTCGTACAGAAGCAGCCTCCAACCAAGAACCCTAAAAATCTCTCAAGAGAAGACCTGTTCTGCTGCTCTGCTTCAACCTACCGCCCAGAACCAAGAAGAGAAGTCTTCCCAGTGGAGGTGAAGCCTGAACGTTGTGGATTCAAGTATCTTCATCAAAGTGTAATCATCAAGACAAAGCTTGAAGTCCATTCATACGTTCACAAGAAGAGTTTACAATCTGGATTTGTTCTTCAACTCTAAAACTCTTCTCTATTCTACTTTTACAAATCCGTGTGTGTGTTGTGGTGTCTCAAGTAGTCCTTGTGCTTGATTCACGTGTGGGTGTTGATCTGATCGTGGTTGCACATTAGATAACACGTGTGTGTGAGTTGTAGTTGTTGAACTAGCTCATAAGCAGGTTGTTCTGCGTGTGTGTGTGGCCCATGGATGTAGGATACACAAGTTGTGTACTCCGAACCACGTAAATCATCGTGTCTTGTGGTTTGCACTAGTTTACGATAGATGTTTGGTAGGCACGGCATATCTACGCATGTTAGATAATCTGTTTTCTACCTGTAATCAAGTAACACACATCCACACTTAGCTTAAAACTCTGCTATTGTTTTAACAGTCAGTGTTCTTGCAAAAAGAAGGTGAAAAGTGTTTTAATTGACAGTAATCTATTCAACCCCCCTTCTAGATTACCATATTGGGAATTCCGCAAACCTTTCAAAGATTTATTGTTTTTGCTCAAACAAATTGATGGTCCCAACAATATTTGGGTACCAAAATTTTTTCTTCTCTGATCTGATTTATGCAGGAAGGTCGTGCACCCAGCTCCAATGTGTGGTTTCTTGATAGTGGGTGTTCACGACACATGACAGGAGACAGAACAAAATTTTCATTTCTGATTGAAAAGGAAGGAGGATCTGTCACATTTGGAGGTAAAAATAAAGGGAGAATCATTGGATCTGGAAAGGTTGGTAAATCCTCCTCAAACTCAATTGAAAATGTTATGTTGGTTGATGGTTTAGACTACAATCTTTTGAGTATAAGTCAATTGTGTGACAAAGGTCACAAGGTTGTTTTTGAATCTGATTTCTAAAAAATAATTGATTCTTCAATTGAAAAAATAAAATTCTTTGGTAAAAGAGAAAACAATGTCTACATGATCAATCTTGATAAAAACTTTGCTGAAAACATTTGTTTGGTGGTAAATAAAAATGAAATTGCATGGACATAGCACAAAAGACTTGGTCATGCAAGTTTCAACACAATAAATAAACTATTAAGGCTAAATTTGGTTAAAGGACTTCCTGAATCTTTTCCAAATGTTGAAAATCAACTTTGTGGGATATGTGCTCAAGGAAAACAAACTAGAAAATCTTTTAAAATTTTCAATGATGTACTCACTTCTAAGCCACTAGAATTACTTCATATTGACCTTTTTGGGCCAACAAGAATTCTTAGTCTTAGTGGTAAAAGATATAGTTTTGTCATCATCGATGATTTTACTAGATACACTTGGGTCATCTTTCTATCCCACAAAAGTGATACTTGTTTAGAATTCAGGAATTTCTGCACCACTGCCTTAATGGGTTTTTCATATAAAATCAAATCTATTTTGACTGATCATGGGGGAGAATTTGAGAACAAAGTTTTTTCTAATTTATGTGCTGAACTAAACATTTTTCACAGATTCTCTTCTCCAAGAACTCCAGAACAAAATGGAGTTGTAGAAAGAAAGAATAGAACCCTTATGAAAATGACTAGATCCATGCTTCTGGAAAGTAAATTGCCCAAATCCTTCTGGGCTGAAGCTGTGAACACAGCAAATCACATCCTGAATAGAGCATTGGTCAGACCAAAAATCAGAAAAACCCCCTATGAACTTTTGAAAAACAAAAGGCCAACTATGTCTTATTTTAAAACCTTTGGTTGCAAGTGTTTTGTACATAACAACAATAAAGAAAATCTTGATAAATTTGATGCCAAAAGTTTTGAAGCCATTTTCCTTGGTTATTTGAGATTTCAAGAGCTTATAGAGTTTACATTCTCAAGAATAAAACTATGGAAGAATCTCCACATGTAGTTTTTGATGAAAACTCATATCAAACTGATGACTCTACATCTTGTAGTGTTCCTCAAAATAATGAAGAGGATGACTTCGTTGTCGAATCTTCACCAACTGTTAAAGAGAATGAAGATCCATTTGAAAATCTGGACAATCAATCACCTACCACAAGTGGCTCAGGTAATATTGTTCCAGAACTAAATGCATCCCAAGAGGTAATTCCTGAAAATAGATTTTTAAGAGATCATCCAATTGAGAATGTAGTTGGTAATATGCATGATAGAGTTAGAACTAGATCATCTTTTCTGAATGTAATAAATGAAGACCCACTGGCACTAATTTCTCAAATTGAACCCAAGTCAATTGATGAAGCTCTAACTAGTGAGGATTGGATCAATGCAATGCATGATGAACTTCATCAATTTGATAGAAATCAAGTGTGGGAATTAGTACCTAGATCTAGTGACCAATCTGTTATTGGTACTAGATGGGTGTTCAGAAATAAATTCAATGAAAATGGACAGGTTGTTAGGAATAAAGCTAGACTAGTTGCCAAAGGGTACAATTAGGAGTTTGGAATTGATTTTGAAGAATCATGTGCCCCTGTAGCTAGACTAGAAGCTGTGAGAATATTTCTTACTTTTGCATCATCCCTGAAATTTAATGTTTATCAAATGGATGTGAAAAGTGATTTCTTGAATGGATACATCAAAGAAAATATTTTTGTGGAACAACCTCCTGGATTTGAAAATAAAAATATCATGATCATGTTTTCAAACTCAATAAGGCTCTTTATGGTCTTAAGCAAGCTCCAAGAGCTTGGTATGACCGTTTGAGCTCATTTTTGTTGAATAAAGGTTACACAAGATGTAATGTAGACCAAACCTTGTTTACAAGAATTGTCAATAATTAAATCATTTCTATCCAAATCTATGTTGATGACATAATTTTTGGGTCTACAAATAAAGAATTGTGTACTGAATTTGCTGATCACATGAAAATTGAATTTGAAATGAGTTTGATAGGAGACTTACAATTCTTTTTGCGATTGCAAGTACATCAAACCAGTGAAGGGATTTTTATAAGTCAAACAAAATATGTGAAAGAACTTCTAAAAATGTTTGACTTTCAGCACCTCAAGCATTCAAGCACACCAATGGCAATAAATGTAAGACTAGAGGAAGATTCATTTGGTAAGTCAGTAGATCCAAAGACCTACAGAGGTATGATTGGTTCTCCACTTTACCTCACAACCTCTAGACCAGATATTCAGTATAGTATGTGCATGTGTGCTAGGTTTCAAGCCAATCCTAAAGAAAGCCACATGTTAGCTGTCAAAAGAATTTTTAAATATCTTGTTGGAACATGTGAACTTGGAATTTGGTATCCTGCTGGTTGCAAGTTAGATTTAATTGCTTATTGTGATGTTGATTATGCTGGTTGTAAGCTTGATAGAAAAAGTACTAGTGGCTTGTGTTTATATCTAGGTGGATGCCTAATTTTATGGGCTTCTAAAAAGTAACATCCAGTAGCTCTATCCACTGCAAAGGCTGAATATATTGCGGCTGGTTGTTGTGGCACTCAAGTTCTTTGGGTGAAACATCAGCTCCTAGACTATAATCACAAATTGGGTTGTATTCCTATTTTGTGTGATAACACTAGTACTATTCATTTGTCTAAAAACCCAATTCAACATTCACGAACAAAGCATATTGAAATAAGGCACCATTTTCTAAGAGATGAGGTCACTAAGAAATCTTTTGAACTTCACTTCATTGAAACTGAAAAACAAATTGCAGATATTTTCACTAAGCCTCTTCCAGAAAACAAATTCTCATCTTTAAAAAGAGAGCTTGGTTTGTGCAAATTTCCACATTCTTGATATATTCTATCTCTTTTTGCAAATAAAAGTCTTCATGTTCTTGCAAATAAATTTCTCACTCTCATAATGCATTGGCATTCTTGGTATATCAAATGGTGATTTGAAGAAAGACAAGTCAGGCTTGTCTGGACACTTTCACTATGCGTGAGTATATGTCTCCGCCAAGTATCAAGAGTCTTGTATGCAATTGTTGAGGGGGAGTTTATGTCTTTCAATAAAACATTCTTGTTCATTCTATTTTCACTTCATTCTATTCCTATTTCTTCAATAATCCTCATGTTCACCTTGTGAGGAGAAGATACATGAAAGGGAGAGTCATTGTCACATTCCTTGACCTTACTTGTCTATCTTGAACCCCAAACTCATCAAAATTTTTGAGTTCTTGTGCTATTTTCTTATAAGAGAATTAAGATATTGAAACTACACTCATTGTGCATTTAGTTTAATTTCAAAGATTCATTATCATTTCAAGGTTAAGCAATCTTAATACTGAATGTCTTTAAAATGACATGCAAAACACTTGTAGGCACATGAGTGGTTTTAATATTTAACATGTGCATGTTTAAGCTTCATTTTTACCACATGTTAAGAATAATTTTTCTAAATTCGTAGTCATGACTTTTCTGGTCAAAGCAAACATATTCTTGCAAAACATCAAAAGAAAATAATCAACAATCTGGAAAGATACAAACAGAGTAATGCAAATACTTGAACCACTGAGTAACTAGGCCATTTCACCTAGAAAATGATTTGTTTCGTGTCAAAAAGTGGAAATCAAAATTTTCAACTCTATATAAGATAATGAAAGTTAAACTACTGAGTAATCAGGAGGTCTTGCATCTGATCAATGTGATCTCTTGCACTGAAAAGTGAGATTTAACTAATTTATTCTTTTATTCTTTCCCAGTTAAAAATGAAAGAAAATCAAATTGACAGGATGGAAAAGCTTAAGACCTTAATAAAGTTCATGTATACTGAGTTTAGACCTATCATTCTACATTGTGTTAAAATAAAAGCTCCTATCATCCTTGTTAAATACTTCTGTTCACTCATATAGGTCACTTTAATTCACATTTGCATCATTATTTTAACCACATTCAGATCATTAAATCTTGCAATACCTTGTGTTGAGTGTGTCTTTGTGATTAAACTTTGTTGCACAATAACAAACACATAATAATTTCTCTCATTTGATAATATCACTTTGCCTCACTTATTTTGATTATTTTTAACACATCATTTCCTACATTTCATTTCTTGGTCTCCTACAATCTTTGTTTATCTCTCTTATCTATCTTTTTTATGCTGTCAAAAAGGGGGAGAAAGTTCTTTAAAGGGGAATGTTTAACGACTTCATGTCTACAACGATTTCACTCAAACAACAATTTCAGTAGAACACCGACTTTATATGAAACAACGACTTCATGTTTACAATGATTTCACTTAAACATCGATTTTATTTCTACATCGACTTCATGTGAAACAACGATTTCGTCTCTACAACGACTTTACTTAAACAACAATTTTAGTAGAACAACGACTTCATGCGAAACAATGACTTTACCTGAACAACGACATCGTTTCAAACAACAATTTCATCTGCACATTGATTTCAGTACAACAACGACTTCTGTTAAACAACGACTTTATACAAAACATCGATTTCATTACAATCAAACATGATTATGTTCACATCGACTTGGTTTCAACGTGGATTACATTCTCACATGATTTATGATTATATCATCGATTTGATATCAACATTGACTCTCTTTGTACACAGACTATCACCATGCATCAACTCTCTATTAAAGATTATGTTTTAGACAGGTGTTGAATATTTTTATTTAATTTTCTTTTTAAGATACATTTCACATGATATTCAAATACATTTTCAAATCTCTGTGGATTTCAAATCTTTCCGCGTATCATGATGTATCCTATAGTCTTCAACATTTATTATGATGGAACAAATCTCTGCACTATATATCTTTGCTTATCTCACTTGTGTCACATAAAGTCACGCTTTCTGTGATGACAGAATGGCATTTCCCTTTTGGTGTATCTTCATATAGCAGGACTACTAATGTTGACTGACAGTTTAGAGAAAGATAAGTTGTCTCTGTGTCAGCATTTATTGTGTGCAGGGTTTCTGGTAGAAACGCACATTACAAAGATGGACCTGTCAACCTGACAGAAGCTAGAAGATTTAGACAATCTTCCTTTGTGTGTGAATGTCTTCCCCAGCATTAATGGCTGCAGGTTTCTTACTCCACACTTCGGACCATTCACTCCAACGTGCATGAAGATGTGAGACAATGGATACTTCAATGGTCAAATTATTTCAAAGAAGATAAATAGAAGACTGGTGACTCCATGCAAGGAGATCCTTCTTCCGGAGAACCTTTCAAGCTTGCATTCTGAAGATTTTAGAAGAAAATAAGAGCTCGCTCGTCCATTCAAACCCTGTGTAGCTCCTAGCCCTCCACAGCAAAATTCTTAGCCTTTGAGAGTCTGAGTAGATCTGAGAGAGAGTTCTTTGTTGATATTCTTTGTCTCTCTGACATTACCTCAGATCAAGCAGTTTGTATTAGCTTGGTCTAGGGGCCATCCACTTCTTACTCATTTTCTTTGAGTGTTCCTCTTCAGGTGTGAGAAGAAGACCTACTTGAGTGGGTGATTGTTCCCTTCGGCAAGAAGGAAGACCTATTGCATCAGGTGCTTTAGTTCCTCTTCGGGTAGAGAAGAGAAAGTCAGCTGCTATTGGATGTGTAAGTGTCCTTAAGGAGGACTGTACCCTTGCTTAGTGAAATCTCAAGTTGTTGCTTGGGGACTAAACATAGGACTCCTTGGGATAGGAGATCCGAACCAGGATAAAATTTCCTATTGTCTGTGTGTTTGCTTTCTTTGTCTTTATTTAACACTAACTCTAATTGTCGAATTTAGTGTTCTCTGTCAAGCGTTTTATTTACAGGAATTATTCTAAAAGAATTTTTAGCAATCCATTCACTCCCCCCCCCCCTCTGGGCTTTCTATCTGGGAAACATCCCATCCACTTGGCCTATGGCACAGAAGTTGTTGTGCCTCTGGAGGTTGCTCTCCCTAGATCCGAACAACTCACTTCGACGAAGCAGCCAACAACCGCGCGCTAAGGGAGAACCTGGACATGCTCGGACAACGCCAAAACGACGCCAGCATCAAACTGGTCTCCTATCAACAGCGTCTCGTGTAGTACTACAACTTCCGAGTTCGGGAACGATGCTTCTTCGAAAGTGACCTCGTCCTGCGCCGTTGTTCTGCTTCAGACCCTAAAGAGCAACAGGAAAACTCGCCCCGAAATGGGAAGGACCTTATAAGGTCATTCATGTCCTTGGAAAAGGTTCTTACAGGCTATCTACCCTAGGCGGCGATACCATAGCAAGAACTTGGCATGTATCAAATTTGAAGGCTTACTATCTATAAAGGTATTTCTATTCAGCGTCCTACTTCTCTTCTTTTTGTTTTATCGGCTTGTGGAAAGGGTGCGCGGTACAACCCCTAGTCAAAGCTTTTTAGTTCAAAGATTAGTGCGGTACCCGAAAACTCGAAACACAAGGATGATCGGTACGACCCCTAGCTAAGAGCTCTTCAGCTCGGAGAATCTTGCGTGGTACCTAAGTCCTAAGATAGAGGTGTTCGGTACAAACCCCTGGTTGGAACTTTTCAGTCCAAAAGACTTGCACGGTACCCACGAGCCTCTAAATGCCGATGAAATCCGATTCTAATAGAACACGAAAAGCAAAGGAGATAGAAAAAGGATGGTCTCTTATATCGTTAAAAAGATCTTTTTTCATTTCATTAAAAAAGAAAGTACATGGGCCCACCGGCCAGGTCACATACAAAAAAAAAGAGGAAAATTACATGACTCAAGGGGCCTGGTCGGAAGGGTCGGCGTCTTCAGTGTCGAAGAACATGCGTCTAGCTCGGAAGTTGGCAAAGCAGATCCCATATAGGCGAGGATCTCGTGTCCACCGACGACACTCTTGAAGAGCAGCATCAAAGGCTTCCTCGGCATATTCCACCAACGCCTGAAGATGCCCCCGCCGGTCTGCTACTTCTAGGCCGACCTCGTAGCAACCCACTCTGAAAAGCTCTAGATCCTTCTGGAAGTCCAGACTGAGCTTGTACGTGGCCACCCCCCGAGCTTCAGCCTCATGCAGCATTGTGGCGACGGCCTTCTTCTCGGCTTCGGCAACGGAAAGCTTCAACTCTGAAGCCCGTAAAGCAGCACGAAGGTTGCTAATCTCCTTCTGCTGCTCGGCTTCGCAATGGCGACTATGCTCCTCCCGTTCTGCTGAAGCCGTGACCACGGAGTCCCAAAACACTTGCTGCATCTACACTTGGGTGGCCAGCTTGCACAGGGTCTCGGCCGACTGCACAATGATGTGAGCGAGCTCCTCGGGGTCTACATCATCGCCGGCGCTACCCCCCATGGAGGGATGTGTGGCCCCCTCTTCATCAGCTCCCACATCCTCTGAACTCTTCCCCATACATCTTTGGAGCACCTCTATCAGCTCCGCGATAGGGCAGGGGGCAGAGCTCGGGTCGAAAGACCGGCTAGAAGATGTGCCAAGGCTATGAAGGCCGAGATGGGGTCTTCATCGCCAGCACTCTTGATAGAGGCACCCGGTCTTCCTCCGACGCCACTCCGGTCTCAACCACTCCAATGGCCTCTTCAGAGGCGGGGATAGGTCCCTCAGCCACATGTTCGGTGGCAGCACCAATATTCACTACCTCTGTCCCTTCAGCGCCAACCGTGGTCTCCCCTCAGACAGTCGTCGCCTCCCCATGCTCCGCGAGTAGTTCGACAGCGGTCGCAGCATCACGCTCCCCCGACGATCCCACTGTCGTGGCACCATTGCAGGCCCAGCTGTAGCAGTCTTGGAGATCGTCACGGGACAAGGTACCAACTTGGGCGCGGGCTCCATCGCTGACACAGTATCTGGCGCATCCCCCGCCAGTATCAACACCCACTCCTCGGGCACTTCCTCCTCGAAGCCACCGGTGGGGATCAGGGCACCCGACGCCTCGACGCGCTCCCCGAGGGAATCCTCTTCGGAATGGTCGCTAACGTCGACCACGTCCTCGGTACCCAAGCCGAGCGTGGAGAGCATCCCCTCGATGGTCAAGGGCTCCTTCGAGACTGAGGTCCTCGGCCTCTTTCGCTCAGCCGACCTTGGCCTTCCTTGCTCAGCCGCCTTGACCAGCTTTCTCTTCTTGCAGAGTTGAAGCTGGGGGGCAGGGTCTGCCTCCTCTTCGGCCTCCTCCTCGGCCTCTTGCTGCCCACCCTCTGTTGTCGTCAGGGATGCAGACTCCCTTCGGAGACTTATCTTTAGGGGTTGCTTCTCGACAGGGCGCCCGCTGATAAGGCGGCCCGCTCCGTGTGTGGCCGGAGGTGCACCTTCGTCCAGATACATCAAGTACAAGTTGACGGGGATCTACTCGGCGTAGTTGGCCATGTCCTTTTGAGCCCGACTGGAGGCCAGTTCAAAAGCATCTGGAGGAGGAAATCAAGGTCAGAAACTATTGTTCTAACAATATATGGAACGAGGTTAGGAACAGAGGGCTTACCCCACGCGTGGCTAAGCTCGTACTTAACTAGTTTGTACTCGGTCAAGTACCCCTCGGCGTGGTTCACGAGCATGGTGGACAGGGCCATGGACACCTTGGCTGCATCCTAGATAAGAAAGGGGGCGATGTCGGCTCTCTTGGGCGGCTCTACCACCCAGACAAGAAAGTCCCAGTCTGGGGCTCCGACCCCCTTCTTCCGACCAACGAAGAATAGGCGCCCTGTCCACCCCTTGTTGTTCGACAGACGGGGGAAGAACTAGATCTGCATCCGATTGGCCCGGTGTTTCGTGTACACGATCCCGTAGCCAGACTACGAGGATGAAGTCAGGCTGAAGTGATTGTGAAGATTTTCGTCGTCACCTCAACCCCCTTCTTCTGGCACATGATGCAGAAGATGAAGATGGTCCTCTAGGAATTCGGCGTTAGCTGATCGGCACAACCTTCTAGGCGTTGAGAATGTCCCTCGCAATGTCCAGCACTGGTAGCCAGAATCCAGCTTCAAGGAGGTCCAGTGAGAGAACAAAGCACCCAGGCTTGTCTGTCATGTACGTCTGATCCTCCCTCATCAGGATGATATCGTACTCGTCTCCGATCCGGAACTGCTTGCGTAGGCCCTCGAAGCTGCGGTACTTCATCGCCTTCGTCATTGCTGGTGACGATTCACTGGTATCTGCCACGGCCTTCCCAGTGCGTTGAGTCATTGGTACCGGAGACGGAGAAGATGACGGAGAGGTGGAGAAGAAGATGCAGAGGAGGGTAAAGAGAGCAGTGTAGCAGAAGTGGGGGCAGACTCTTTCGAAGCAGGAAAGCATGGGGCTTTCACTCCCTTTCTCCCCTTCCTTATAAGGAAGGAAGGGCGCAAAATTCGAAGGGCAGAATTGGCGGTTCGCCCGCTCCCAACGGCTTGTTCAAACAGGCCGTCTGGGCTCAGATCACGACATGTGAGGCCCCCCGAATTTTGTGCATTGCATATTGTTTATTTGGTGCATATTATAAGTAATTTCTTACCTATGTGCACATGTATAAATATGTGTTATTTCTGTGTGTATATTATATTTATTTATTTATGTGCATAGTGTATTTAAATAATGTAGTGCATATAGTATGTATTTATATTGTGTATGTGTGTTTATTTAATCATTTCTATGTTCTGGCTGAAATTCTTTTTAACGTCAATATGTATTGACGTTAAGAATGAGTAGACAGCCACAGTTGTGCCGTTTACTGTTTTCTGGCATCAACATCGATGGACATTGACTATGGGTCAACCGCAGTATGTTGGTCGTTTACTTCTCTGGATGCGTTATGGATTTCAGATCTGGAAACGTTGGCGATCTTCCGGGTTCTCAATTAGGAAACCTATCTAACGGCAGGATGACCTACCCTAATGCGTACCCGACCCCTTAGGTTCTATAAAAATGCCCCTTTTGGCCAGATTAGGTCCCTTTTGGCTCTGGTCAAAACCCTAGAAAACTTGTGCGAAAAATTGATGTTTGGAGGCTTGGATCCGGCGTTGTGGTGCGTCTTCCGATGATCTTCTTCAACTGGGAGCTGCACCTTGGATAGAGGAATTATCCCCGACTCCGATGTGCGGCCTACATCGACAGGAGGGCCTGATCTTGGTGGATTTTGGGCGCCTTCTTGGCTTGGCCGAGGAGGGAATCATCGGCTGATTAAATCCATTCTGCAATTTTTCACAGGCAAGTAGCTTAATGGTTCAATCCATGGACTCATCCTGTAGGGTTTTCATATTTTTACGGATTTTTATTCCATGCCTGGACCCCCAAAATTCTGTGTTTTTGTATTTCGATCTGCACTGTCTGCAGACAGAATATTGATGGCCACTTTGTTGCTGTCAAGATCCTGGGTCAACGGCGGTCGATCATGCCGTTTACATCTATCGGCGTCCAGATCCTGGATGTCAAGTTTTCTGAATTTCTTCCAGAACAGTGTTTGAATTCATGTGATGTGATTTTTCGGGTAAAAGTGATTTTGTGCATATGTTTAGAAAATGTTGCCATGTCCAATATGTTTAGTAGATCATATCATGAAATCCTAAATATTTTCGGTTGATATTAGCCATTTATAAAATTTATGTTATGAATAAATGTACGTGATTTGATGGAGTTTAATTCGGGATAATTGGAATGGATGCATATTATGATTTTATAAAATTTCCATGTACTCAGTACTACTGTGTGCATGTGTTAGAACTGTTAGAACTGATGGTTACTGTCTAGTATATTTCATTGAAATATCTTATTAAATAGTATGAATTCTCTGTTAAATACGAAAAATAGTTGTACTGTTACTAAAATTCTAAAAAATTACAGATATGTTCCATGTGCTATATGTAAATCGTGGTTAAAATTTGGTCTCAATCTGATTACTGTGCAATTAGTTATTATTTTCTGAAGCTTGTTGTACCATGTGTTCACAATAGATTTCAATTATGTTTAAAGATGTGATTAACATCATGTTTAAGTTTCTATCAATGACTGTTTATGATTGATTTTAGAGCCTGAATTTGATAAGTTATGTTCCATGATATATGTGTGTGCATATGCATGGGAAGTGAGAGAATAAATAGCATCTGTGTGTGAAACATGTAAACATGACAAGATAAATAAATGTGCCCATAAGCCACTGCCACCCTAGATTGCTTGGAGTTGTATTGTAGTAGTGCCCCTACGGGAAAGCTTAACATGTTATGTGATACCCGAGGCAAGGCTCTTGTGAAATCCTGGAGGTGGACAGGTTCCACTGGTAATGGTGGGAAGGGCTTTCCCCAGTTTATGCAGGAACCTAGACTTGATCACTCTGCCTAGTGATTGAGTACGTGTAAATGTTGCGTGATCTTCTAGTGGTGGTTTGGGCTGTGTCTTGGCATCGTGTAAAAATGAACATGGGTATAACGTGAAAAATGATATGTGAACATGGCACAGGGTATGTGCAAGTGATATGTGAACGTGGCACATGTTATGTGCAAAGTGACGTGATATGTGATCGTGAATGTGCAAGTGAAAACCTATATGAAAACCATGTGAAATCGTGTATAAGTGAAATATGATAATGTGAAAATAAGTACATGTGAATATGTCATGAAAAAGGAAATTTCATGTGTTAATATGATTCTTGTTAAATGATAAAAGTGATGTTATGTTTAGTACCATGTGTAGGTGCATGTTTTCATATCCATGAATTATAATCACTTGATGTACAAGTGCTTAGCATCATGTCGTAATTTAAATAATGGCCTTGTGTTAGTGTTATGTGAGAGAAAAAAATGAAAGCAGGTGATTGTATGATTGTGCTTATGTTAATGATACCATGTTATTAGTATCCATGTTTAGATTATTGTTTTACATGTGTTAGAATAGTTGTTTAATACAATTCCATGTTATTCATTTATGTTATAGCATGAGCATGTATGAATTTAATTGCTGAATTTTTATAAGTTTAATAGTGTTAAATTGTTAGAAAGCATGTGTGATAAGTATATGGTTTGAAGTTTAAGTTACTTGCTGAGTCTATTATGTAGACTCACCCTTACTAAACATTTCAGGAAATTTAGAAGCCGAGGACTTGGCAAGATCCAAAGAGGAGCACGAAGGATAGATTGGAGAGTGTATTTCCTTTAATAGTATGTGATGTAATTTGTAATTTGAACTTTGGTTATGTAATTGGAACTAGCTACATGTTAATGGTTATTATGTTATGTTATTTCTTCTTGGACTACATAGACTATGGAATGTGGTTGATAAAGTTGATGGAATAAGAGTTTAATTAAATTTCCGCTGTTATATTCCTTTCTATTTGTGTATATCTCAGCCTATTTGTATATCGTTGGGGTTTTCTCCCCTGTAGCGGCTTGCTCTCATCTGACGTGGGTTGGTATAACCGTACTGGGTGGTAGTGGGTCGTTACACAACACGTCCCCGCCTCATGAAACAGCATCCCCAAGGACAGCTCCAACGGCGTCACCACTGAACCGTACGCACCGCCGCGGTCGGTGTCGCATTTAATGCGAGGGTGACATCGAGCAAACATCTCCCCTCTTAAGTGCTCCTGATCGCTCCCAAGCAGACTTGAGAGGGTGGGGGGCAAGTGTGGAGATAATTTTCAGCCTCCCAGGCCTATGGGCCCATCAAGGTGATGGGGCTTTGGCCATCGAGCCACGTGTCCTCGAAATCAACCTTTGGCTTCCGAACACACTTCGTCCGTCAGACGTCCAAGGCCCTAATTATAGCCTCCGGACACTTCATGGTCTACCGAACAGACCACGAGCCTCTTGAGGGCCTACAATCAAATAGCGCTCTTGAGCACCGAATGCTGCGCAGCCTGGGCCGAGCAAGTCCCTGTGCGGCATCCCTTAACCTACGGCCCTAAGCGGCCTTTCGCCTGTCAACGGCAGTTTGCACAGCGGCGTGGCACGCGCCTTGTGGTCAGTGACATTAACCATGTAGGATCCCAACAGGCACCTCAAATGGACAAATCCCCGCCTAGGGACTCCAAGCGACACGTCCCTTCAGTCATCATTGAAGGAGATGGCATCCAGACCTTCACTTTCCTATCCTATAAAAGGTACAATAATCCCCATGCAAAGGTACACAACCTTGCTCACACACACTTGCCCACGCACGAACACACACTAGAGTCATAAGAGAGTTTGTGTCGAAAAGAAAAGGGAAGAGTTAGAGTCAAGTATTTTTGTGAGGGAGAGTAGTATTTCTACATAATACATGAATGCATGCCAATCACAAGAAAAAATGTGACATCTCAAATTAATATCAAGTTTGAAACTATAAGTTTAGCATATCTGCACAAGGAAATCATTCAAAGATTTATATTGTTCGATGTTGGTACCATTTCTAGACATATGTACACCGACAGGGTGTCACTGGATTTTGGTAATAAAATTTAAGTTTGAAATTATCATAATTATCAAAAAAAACATGTTGATTTCAAAAATGAGAATATTGAGAATTTTTTAATCGGTTAACGAGGTAAATTTGATTTATCTATTTTTAGGACAATTTGTACCTAATGAATGTTTATTTCATAAAATTAAATAAAAATTACTATAAAACTTACCACATTGTAATTAAACTATGGTTGAGATTTCGTTTTGATAAATGTCATTTAAATACTAAATTAATGTTCCAAAGAAACCTAAATAAATATCAATCTATTTACGTAAGTTAATTATACCTTCATCTAGAAGTAACTTGCATCCAAGTGTGAATATGTGTAGGTAGTGGTAGGCACGTGTAAGAATGTACATATGCATTAGTGTAAACATATGTTTGTGTGTATCAAAAGAAATGATAAAATAATAACAAGGAAAGGGATAAGCATTTCTGCATGTACATACATACGTGTAAGTGTGTGCATGTTAGTGTAACATGCATGAGTGTGTGAGGTGTTAAGAGAAAGTGAGTGCAATGATGAGAAAGTGTGAGAGTGTGGAAGTGTTTAGCATGCATGTGTAAGTATTATAGATAGAAAGGGGTTGGTGGTGGAAGCATTGGAAGAAGAAGAAACGCCAAAAAAGAAGGAGTTTTGCAGAAGGAGTAAAGGTCAGCCAGGTTCTGTTGGAAAGAAAGAAGAAGGAAGTAACGTGCAAGGTAGGTATCTTCATATTACCTATAAGATAGTAATTCCCTTGATCTTTAATCAAGTTTATAAATCAAGAATTTCAATTAATATAGATCAGAAACAAATATTTCATCTGAAGTTTCACTTTAAAAGCCCATCATGTGATTTTTGGGCCATTTATATATATTTATGTAATTTCTCTTGGTACCATTGCAGACCTCTGTAATTTCTTATGAAATTAGAATTCATCATTATTTTCTCAAAACTTGATATTGATATATGTAGCATGTTCTTTTAATAGAGGACATGAGGTTAAATTCTGTTAAGACCAATCTCTTTGATTAGTAGGTTCTAAAAATCTAGAGTAGGTCGACACATCTTGATCAGGGTGTCGACACAGGTTGGGTTCCAGTAAGGCAGTTTCCTTACAGGAATAACAGATTGAAGATTGTGTCGACACATATCCTTCAGTGTGTCAACGCATACCCTTCAGTGTGTAAACACACCCTTTCATCAGGTTGACACACTCTTTCATCAAGTTGACACACCCGGCACTCAGGTCGACCAAACCCTTCAGTTAGGTTGACACACTGTGCATTCAGGTCAACCTAACCCTTGTTTCCAGTGACTCAGGTCGACACACTCAGTGACTCAGGTCGACACACTCTTGTTTTAGGTCGACACACCCTATTAATCAGAGTTCTTTCTTGAAATAACTTTTACATGAATTACCATATATTAAATTCTAAATTTACCTAAAATAATTATTAAGTTACTTACTCTTCTAAAAGTGATTTATAAAGTATTCATGGATCAACTTTTACATGTTAGCTTGTCTCATATTTCTTGAAAATTCACTTGCAATGTCTGGAATGAGCCAATTTAAGGGCCCTGACGTGGTCTTAGGAGGAGCACCCAAAAGTAATTGTGCCCATGGAAGTGTGAATGGTCTGGTGCGACATTGCACCTAAAGGACATGTTAAATTTACTAGACATCTGGTTTTAGATAGCGTACATGTGAGTACCTGGTGATCAATATCTAGTTGTTCGATACATGAAAAATTCTCACTTCTTGAGAACTTACCCTTATAAACTTGTTTTACTTGACTCTTCTTGTTTCTAATTTAATCCTTTACTTGATAGTACATGCCAACATCCTTACAGTGACATTCTTGCAACACATGATTCAAGGTGTTTTAATTAAGCTTGACATACTCTCTCATTACCATGTCAATTTTCAGTATACTTATTCATCATGTTTATGTACCACTGCTTTAATGTCTTAATCACTTAAACCCCGGGTAGTGTGAATTTACCTACTAGGCAATTAGCTCATAATGTGATTACAACACTTTTTCCAGGTTCTAGTGAGACCGTTAAAGAAGAAGGCGAGTAAGAGACTGAGGAGTAGACTAGAAGAACCACTTTTATACTTTTTTTTGTCTCTTATTGTATAGTTACTTGGTACCTACCAAGTAAAGAGCTATGACTATGTGATATAAGGCTATTATATGTAAATATAATGTCATGTTTTCCTTCTACCCGCATGTTGTTACACTTAATTGAATGACATCTGTGTGCACCCGGATTTTCCGCTGCACTCGGGGTGTCACAGATTGAGTGGTATCAGAGCAACAGTTCGACAGGTAGTCCATCCTAGGATTATCGCCTAAGGTCTTGTAAATAACCTGCGAGGTGGGATTAGAGCCGATGGGATTGTGTAACAAACTAGGAGATTTTATAGATCTGATTTATATCAATTCTCATGTTCATTTATTTCAGCATAATGGCTGGACACGCTAGGGACCGATTGCTTGAAATTCTGCAAGCATGGCGGCTGGATGGGGAAGAATACAACCGAGATCAGGGAGCCCTCCATTCATTGATTAAAGATTAGGTTATAATTTTAGCAGGTTATGGATGAGGAGAAGATGTAGCCCAAGTTCTTGAATGTGTCACTTCAATTCAAGAATTACTAGATTGGCTTGCAATAACACAAGAAATGCTACTGAATCGAGCTAAAGAGCAATGGGATGCGGTTCATAAAGTAGCTCACGAAATATATCGTGATCAAGATGCACCACGTGAAGAGTCAGAAGGGTCAGTTATAGACCCAAAAGTGGAATCGGTTCCCAAAGACCCAAACAACTGAAGTGATAATAGTATTGTAAATAAGTATAGAAGATGTAAATACACATGTATAGTGGTGGATAAAAGGGTAGTCATGGGGTGTCAGTTGTAAAAAAAAAATGATGGAAGTAGATCATTAACTTTTGTCTAACACAGGTGGAGTGTTAAAACATTTTGTGGCAATGTATAATCAGGTATAAGGTGTTTTAATGAAATGAGGATGACTTTATTAATTGTGTATGTGTGTCTACTTGGAATTTTGATTTAAATGATTATAATATCAATATCAAATTCTTGGATTGTGTAGGGAAGAATTTTTATCATGGAAGCTAAAAACACACAATGGACAGAAATGCAAAGGACTGTACAAGGGTTGACTCAAGCCCTGCAACGATTGGCCCAAGGTGGTGGAAATCGAGGGACAAGAGAGTTACATCGAAACTTTAAAGGTATGGATCCCCTTCGTTTTGTAGGATCTCCAGATCTAGATGAAGCAGAGCATTGGGTAAAGGAAATGGAAAGAAATTTTAGAGTAATGCAATGCTCCAACGAAGAGAAAGTATTATTAGCTACTTTTCAACTGAAAAAGGATGCGAAAGCATGGTGGGAATCTATGGAAGCTATGTTATCAACCCAACCGTTGACTTGGGCTGACTTCTTACAACATTTCAATAACAAGTTCTTTTCAGAGAGGGTTAAGGAGAAGAAGGATATAGAGTTTTCAATGTTGAAACAAAGAGATTTGTTTTTGGTAGAATATGAAGCTCAATTTGCTCGACTATCTAATTATGCACCTCATCTCGTCAATACTGAAAAGATGAGAGCTAAGAAATTTCTCAATGAATTACGACCTCAATATCTCAGTCAACTAATGCATTTGGATATTGAGAATTACTATGAAATAATTAAAAAAGCTCAGCTATGTGAAGATGCAGCTGAAGTAACCAATAATATCAAGATGGTAAGGCAGAGGTTTAAAAAGAAGGAACCTATACTCGTGTCTGGAAACCAGAAATCAGATTTTGGAAAAAGGAAATCTGAAGGCAAGATAGAATAGCAAGGTAACAAAAAGTTGAAAGGAGTTATATACAAAGGAGAAAAAAATGAACCTTGTAAGTGTTGTGGCAAAATGGGCCATAGATCTGAGGAGTGTTGGAGGAAGCTAGGTGCTTGTCCGCGATGTGGTAATAAAAACCACCAAATTTCAGAATGTCCTATGTTAAAGGAACTTGAAAAGGGAACTGGGTCTCATGAAGGTCAGCACAAGCAAGGCAAATTGCAGGCTTTAATGCATAAGGAATCTGAGGAAGGTGGTGTTGTTGAAGGCATTATTCTAGTCCATTCCAAATATGCACATGTTCTTTTTTATACTGGAGCAACTCATTCATTTGTATCTTCTAGATTTGCTTCTACTTTATCTGTATAACCCAAACTTTTAAAGGAGAAACTTGTGAAATCAACCCCACTAGGCATGGGAGTTAAATTAGCTCAGTTTTATCCTTCTATCAAAGTGATGATCTCTAATTACAAGTTACCTACAGACCTGATCTATTTGGATATGAAAGAATATGATGTGATTTTAGGAGTTGAATGGTTATCTAAGTATTTTTCTAGTGTAGATTGTAGACAAAATACGGTGGTGTTTGATATTCCCAATCAACCAAAATTCTATTTTTTTTTGGTACTCATAGAAAACAGTCACTACTTCTTATCTCTTCTCTTCAGACTTGTAAATTAATTAGTCAAGGGTGTAATGCTCATCTAGCTTGTGTGTTGATAAGAAAAGATAAAAGACCCAAATTGGAGAACATACCAGTGGTTAGGGAATTTCCAGAGGTATTTTTGAATGATTTTCCAGAGCTACCTCCAGAAAGGGAAATCACTTTTATAATAGAACTTTTTCCAAGAACTACCCTGGTGTCTAAAGCACCTTATAGAATGGCACCAGCTGAACTGAAAGAGTTAAAAGAACAATTACTAGATTTGTTAAAGAAGGGATTTATCCAACCTAGCACATCCCCCTGGGGAGCGCCTGTGCTATTTGTTAAGAAGAAGGATGGACCCTTGAGGTTGTGTGTTGATTATCGACAATTGAATCAGTTGACGATTAAGAATAAATATCCACTATCCAGAATTGATGAACTATTTGATCAACTAGCAGGAGCTCAATATTTTTCTAAAATTGACCTTAGATCTGGGTATCATCAGTTGAGAATCAAAGAAGAGGATATTTATAAGACAACATTTTGTAGCATATATGGACATTATAAATTTATAGTAATGTCATTTAGATTAACTAATGCACCAGCTGTCTTTATGCAATTAATGAACACAGTGTTCAGACCATATCTTGATCAGTTTGTTGTAGTATTCATAGATGATATCTTGATTTATTTAAAGACTCAATAGAAACATGAGGAACATTTAAGAGTCTCTTTACAGCTATTGAAGGACCACCAATTATATGTGAAATTGAGTAAATGTGAATTCTGGCTATAAGAAATGTCATATCTAAGACATGTAATTTCTAAAAAGGGAATTTATGTGGATCCGTAAAAAATTGAAGCACTAAAGAATTGGCCGAGACCAACTAATGTAACAGAAATCCGTGGTTTTCTAGGATTAGCTGGATATTACAAGAAATTTGTGAATGATTTTTCAAAGAAGGTTGTTCCTTTAAGTAGGTTGACAAGGAAAGAAATTATTTTTGAATGGATAGGGAAATGTGAGCAAAGTTTTCAAACCTTAAAAAACTATTTGATATCAACCCCAGTATTAGCTTTGCCTTCTACGGGAGGAGGATATGAAGTCTATATGATGCTTCCAGTATAGGACTAGGTGTTGTGTTAATGCAACAAAAGAAGGTAATTGCTTATGCCTCAAGACAATTAAAGAAACATGAAGAGAATTATCTTGTACATGACTTGGAGTTAGCTACTATTGTGTTTGCTCTAAAAATTTGGAAAGATTACTTATAGTTTACAGTTTACTCTGATCATAAGAGTTTGAAATACTTATTTTCTCAGAAAAAAATTAAATATGAGACAAAGAGATGGTTGGAATATTTGAAGGATTTTGATTTTTTTATTCAGTATCATCCAAGCAAAGGTAATGTTGTAGCGGATGCCTAAACAGAACATTAGTAACAATGATGTCTACCATGATGATCAAGGAATGGGAGTTATTGGAAGAACTGTCTCAGTTCAATTTAGACTTGGATCACCATGCAGAACGTATTTTACTAGTTAATATGAAAGTTCAATCAGTTCTACTGGAAGAAATTAAGGAATATCAAGAAAAGGATCCAATGATAGTTGATATTAAAGAACACCTGAAACAAAAGCCTGATTTTAAGCTTGCAGAAGATGGAAGATTGTTATTTCATGAAAGAACTTGTGTTCCTAATTATACACATATTAAGCAGAAAATCTTGGAAGAAGCTCATAAGTCACATTATACTATACATCCTAAAGAAACAAAGATGTATCAAAATTTGAAGAAAAACTTTTGGTGGTCTAATATGAAACGAGAAATAGCTAGTTATGTATCTCAACGTCTTACTTGTCAACAAGTTAAAGATGAACATAAAAAATCAACTGGAAAAATGAAGTCACTAGAACTTATAGAATGAAAATGGGAAAGTATATGAATGGATATTATTATGGGTTTACCAAGGACCAGAAGTGGATATGATACCATCTGGGTAATTGTGGACCGATTGACCAAGTCTGCACACTTTTTACCCATTAAAAATAAATGGTCAATTGATATGTTGGCTGCATTATATGTTAAAGAAATTGTCAAACTACATGGAATACCAGCAACTATAGTATCAGATCGAGATGCAAGATTTACTTCCATTTTTGAAAAAGATTACAAGTAGCATTGGGAACCAATTTATTATTCAGTACAGCATTCCATCCCCAAACAGGTGGTCAAACTGAAAGGACTAATTAGGGGTAGAGGATATGCTCCGAGCTAGTATATTAGACTTTGGAGGAAACTGGAATGATTATCTAGCGTTGATTGAGTTTGCTTATTGATGTGGGGTGATCCCCAGGGGGCTCGGCAAAAGAGCACGCCGGCATATGCCAAACCAACGAATCGCTTGACGACCCGCTCCAAGTGGAAGATAGGGGGTCAGTAATATAGCCCGACTCCCAAGTGATCAACTGAGTAGATTGACGTCTGCCGAGTCGAGTGGTGTCCGCCGAGCTGACGCCAATAACCAAGGTGCGACATCCGGAACAACGCATTTGGCCAAGTCAAGTCCCTCCGTTACCTTCAATGGATGCGTGCCAGCCCGGACTTTCTCAATATTGACCCGCATAACCATAAGGAGAAGGTCTAGTAACAGAAGGAACCGAAGATTGTGGGCCACGAAGGCTAACCGTCATCACACGACCATAATGGGAAGGTCCAATATTGGCAAGGCACGAGGATCGCGATGGTTGGCCGCGCACGATCGCCAGCCCGGAGCTTTCGGACTTATCCAACCACAACTGCCACCCGTTACCCTGGCCTGCGGAAATCAAGGGTGAGATCGTGGACACGTCCTCAAGTCACGTCCGGAAACCCAACCTATGGAACCCCTATAAAAGGGAGAGAGATCCTTCATGAGAAAGGTATGCAACAACTGGCCTATAAACTCTTGCTCCGACCTCCCGAACTGACTTGATCGTCAGAGTCTTTCCCCACCGAGGTTCCTCGGTGGTCTTGCAGGTCAGACCTCGGCAACATTTTTTGCCTCGCGTCATCATCCCTTAGGAAGCTGCTCGGCCTGAGCCAACCTTGTTACTCTAGCAGTAACATTTTTGGCACCGTCTGTGGGAATTCTCATACAAAAAGCTTGCTTTCATGGTGCCCAAGGGAAAGACGGTGGCTTGTTCTTCCGGCGATGAGATCGCCCCCACTACTGTTGTCGAGGAGATCACTGGAGGAGGTTCCGGCACTGGAGAGCAGGGTTCGAATAACTCTTCTCATCTCGACCACGTCGAGACCATGATCATGGGCCTTCACGAGATGCTGGCCCGGATGGAGCAGAGCCAGTACACGATGGCGGCTCAAGGTGAGGCGGCGAGTCGTCCGGTCGCCCCTGCACCGGTCACTCGAGACGACGTCGGACCTACGGAGGCCCAGGCCGTTCCACCGGTGATGTCGGAAAGCCATGTCGACGTCTATGCAGCGGCGCCTGTGCTCTCAGCGCCGGTCCCCCCGCAAGTTTCGGCGGCGACACCTGTGGCTCCGGCCATGGCGACAGAGCATGCCACCCCCAGGATGACTGAGATCGACCACTACTCGGCCGAGTCGACGCCCGCCCCGACGAACCTGCTGCTAGTGGAGCCTCGCTAGAGGAGCGACCTCCAGGAAATGAATAGAAAGATTGAGGCTCTCCAGCGGGGAACTCAGGTCCCCTCGGTGGCGACGCTGCTCTCCACCTCACCGTTCGCCGAGGAGATCACCTCGGCCCCAGTCTCCCTGAAGTTACAACTCCCGAAGTTCCAACGGTACAACAGGACTACTAACCCCATTCATCATCATGACAATTTCTAGGGACAGATCGAAATGGTGAACCTCTCTGACGCGTTAAGGTGCCGAGCATTCATGTCAACCCTTGACGACGTGGCGTTGCAGTGGTTCAAGGCCTTGCCAGCACAGTCGGTGACGAGCTTCCCCGACCTTGCACAACGCTTCCTAGACTACTTTTACAACATAGTGCAGCATTCTCTATGCACCGATGATTTGTGGCTCGTAGCGCTGAAGGAGGGTGAGCTCTTCCGCGACTACGCCAAGAGGTTCCAGCTCGAGGTCATGAAGGTGATCGACCTCGACCTGCGGACGGCCGTCAACATCCTAACAAGAATCTGCTCCAACGCACCGTTCATAGCCTCCATTGCCAAGAAGCCACCTATGAGTCTCTCCGACCTTCTCTCCTGTATGCAGAAGTACGTGAGGTTGGAGTCCACCTTCGGCGCAGCAGGCAAGCTGGGGCGCCCTTCCGAGCTGGGGTCCTCGAGCAAGGTGCTAGAGTCGAAGAAGCCCAAGAGGGACGAGCATGCGCCGTGTGGGGATAGACGGTCGGATTCGAGCCCCCGGCCAGATGAATCTCGCTGCATTTACGATCTCCCCCACTTCAGCAGACTCCCGTCCGAGATCTTGCCTGTCATCAAGAAGCTGTCAGAGTTTTGATGGCCCGAGCCGATGACCAAGCCTCCGTCGAGGCGCGGGGCCGACCTCTTCTGCGAGTATCACAAGGGCTACGGGCACACCACCGACCAGTGCTGGAGCCTTAAAGTGGAGATTGCAGAGATGCTGCGGCGTGGCATCATCAGGAGAGACGTCGTCGACGGATGAACAAAGGAGCATACCCCTGAGGAGGAGCGCGGAGCTCGCGGGGGCAAAGGAGCATTGCTGGTCCTGGCCAGAGGCTCGGCAGGAGGAGGAGACAGTGGGAGAAAGAGGAAGGCATACGCGTCGGCCGTTAGTTCGAGCTCGGGGAGCTCGGCCCCTAGACTTCAGGGTGTTATAACATTTTTTGAGGAAGACATTGTCGGCCTTAGCCTCCCCCATGATGACGTATTGGTCATTCATGCAGACATTGATGGGTATGATGTACACCGGATTCTGGTCGATAATGGAGCAGCTCCAGATGTCCTTTTCTATGACTGTTATGTAAAAATGACCAACCTGAGCACTGAGCTCAAACCTGTTGCCACACCTCTCTTCGGGTTTAGGGGTCATCGGTCAGCGCCGAGGGGTCGATCAGGTTGAAGGTCACCCTCGGGACCTGACCATGCCTTGTAACCATTGAAGCGGACTTCCTTGTGGTGAAAGTGAAGTCAGCTTACAATGCTATCTTTGGTCGCAGACTTCTAGGAAAGTTAGGGGGAGTCCCTTCCACCTATCATCAAAAGTTGAAATTCCCGACACCGAGTGGGATAGGTGAGGTAGTGGGAAACCAAACTGAAGCCCGTCGGTGTTATGTAAATTCAATAAAAGCAAAGGAGCCAGTCATTCCTGAGTATGAGCCAGTGTATGATGAGAATGTTGAGAGACATGAGCCTGCCGAGTAGACGAAGCAAGTTGAGATCGCAGAGGAAAAATCAGTGGTGATCGGCGCCGAGCTCCAGGAGTTGGGGGCAAAGCTGGCCGAATTTCTCAAAGGTAGCAGCGACGTCTTTGCATGGGCAGAAGATGACCTCCCAGGGATTGACCCAAACGTTATTCAGCACCACCTGAACGTGGGCCCGGAGTTCGGCTTGTGCGACAGAAGAAGCGGCCTTTGTCGGCTGATCGGCAGGAGGCGATGGACGACAACCTAGCCAAGTACCTATGTGCAAGAACTATTCAGGACACCTTCTACCCCGAGTGGGTGGCCAACGTCGTCCTCGTTAAAAAGGCGAATGGAAAGTGGCGCATGTGCGTGGACTTCACCGACCTGAACAAGGCGTGCCTGAAGGACAGCTTTCCTCTTCCTCGCATCGACCAGCTCGTCGACTCTACGGCGGGACACGAGCTCCTGAGCTTCCTCGACGCGTACTCGAGGTATCATCAGATCAGGATGGCCCCCGAAGACGAGGAGAAGACCGCCTTCACCACGGAAAAAGGTCTGTACTGCTTCACCCGAATGCCTTTCGGACTGAAGAATGCAGGGGCAACATACCAGAGGCTCGTCAACATGATGTTCAAGCAACAGATCGGGAAGACCATGGAAATATACATCGACGACATGTTGGTTAAAAGCCGACGAGCCGAGGACCAAGTTCGGGATCTAGCCGAGACCTTCGAGGTGCTGCGGCGATACAGGATGAAGTTGAACCCCAAGAAGTACGTCTTCGGTGTCCATGCCAGGAAGTTCCTCGGCTACCTCGTCTCAAACCGAGGCATCGATGTCAACCCCGACAAAGTGCAGGCCATCATCGACATGACGGCTCCAAGGACCGTCAAAGAGGTAAAGAGGCTTAACGACCGAATCACCGCCCTGAGCAGGTTCATGTCCAAGTCGGCCGAGAGGTGCAAGCCCTTCTTCGACTTGTTGCGGAAAGGGCAGTTCGAGTGGAACGATGAGTGTCAAAAGGCTTTTGACAAGCTTAAGGCCCACCTAGCTAATGTACCTACTCTGAGTAATTTCGTTGTAGGAGAGGAGTTGTTCCTATACATCTCAGCTACGACTCACTCAACCAGCTCGGTGCTCGTGCGAGAAGAAGAGCAGAAGCACCTTCCAATATACTATACGAGCAAAGCCTTGTGAGGGGCCGAACAACACTACTCCGACCTCGAGAAGGCAGGGTACGCACTGGTGATGGTGGCCCGGTGACTTCGACCTTACTTCCAAGCACACAAGATCGTGGTCCTCACCAACGCCCCCATCAAGCAAGTGTTCAGCCGACCCGAGGCCTCGGGGAGGATGGCCAAGTGGGCTGTCGAGCTCGGCGAATTTGATATATCATACAGGCCTCGGATCGCCATCAAGGCTCAAGCCCTTGCTGATTTCATTTCTGAAGGTATGGCAAGGTTGTCTGAACCAGAGGAGGTCGTCGAGCATTGGCTGGTTTATGTGGACGGGGCATCCAACTCCCAAGGCAGTGGGGCTGGAGTCATCCTACATTCCTCAGAGGGCCTCGTCCTAAGGTACGCAATCTGATTCGGCTTCTCTTCTTCCAATAATGTAGCCGAGTACGAGGTTGTCATCTCAGGGCTCAGGATGGCAAAGACGTTAGGAGCAACAAAAGTCTGAGTCCATAGCGACTCCCAGCTAGTCGTCAGTCAAGTCTCCAAGGAATTTGAGGCCCGGGAAGAAAAGCTCGCCTCATATATGGCCGAGGTCCAGAAAATGATGAATGACTTCGAGTCGGCGGAGCTTCTGAAGATTCCCCGAGCCGATAACTCCCAAGCCGATGCGCTGTCCAAATATGCGGCCACCTCAGAATATCTTCAGGAGTCCTCCGTGTTCGTGGAGGAGCTCAGCGAGCCTTCAGTGGGATCTATGGAAGTCATGTGCACCGAGGCCGAGCTGATGTGGATGACTCCTATCGTCGAGTACATCCGAGACAGACGGCTCCCAAAGGACAAAGGAGAGGCGCTACAGGTAAAAAAATGAGCCCCAAGATTTTTTATGATCGGTGGTGACCTCTACAGGAAGGGCTTCAGCTTCCCGCACCAGCGATGCATGGGCCGAAGGCAAGCCGAGGAGATCGTCACTGAGGTACATGAAGGCACGTGCGGAAGCCACATAGGACCACGGTCACTGGTCCGAAGAATAGCTCGGCAAGGTTACTGGTGGCCGACCATGTTGAAGGATGCCGAGAGACACGTCCGAAGATGCCAGCAATGCCAGCTCTTTGGCAAGGTAGATCAGCAGCCACCTGCAAACCACTGACGGCCCCATGGCCTTTCGCGCAATGGGGGATGGACATCCTTGGCCCATTTCCGCCAGCCTCAGGGCAACGGAAATTTCTCATCGTTGGGGTCGACTACTTCACCAAGTGGGTGGAAGACGAGCCATTGGCAAAGATAACTAACGCCAACGCATGGGGGTTCGTCTAGAAAAACCTCATTTTCAGGTTCGGGCTGCCCCAGACGATCATCACTAACAACGGCAAGCAGTTCGACAACGCCAGATTTTGTCATAATTGCACAGAGTTCGGTATCAACCATCGCTTCACCTCAGTTGCACATCATCAATCTAATGGGCTAGCCGAGGTGACCAATCGGATGCTCCTCGATGGACTAAGGAGGAGGCTGGATGACCATAAGGGCCGATGGGCTGAGGAGCTACCTCACGTGCTATGGGCTTACCGAGCAATGCCCCGTGAAGCCACTCAAGAATCTCCCTTCGCGCTCGCCTTCGACGTAGAAGCAGTGACTCCAGTGGAATTGCTCGTACCCTCAGAAAGAGTTCTAGGGTTTGAGTCTGAAGACAATGATCGCTCGTTGTGTGCTGAGCTGGATCTAGTTGAGGAGCGGCGGGACAAGGCAGCATCCAGAGTTGAAGCCTACCAATGCAAGATGAAGCGAAGATTCGACTCAAGTGTCCGACCTCGTCGCTTCAGTGCAGGCAGCCTTGTCCTTCAGAAGCTCGCCATCTCGGATCCCAAGTCAGCTGGAGGGAAGCTATCCTCCACTTGGGAGGGCCCATACTGAGTAGTCGAGGACTTCAGACAGGGGGCCTACCGTTTGGCAAACCTGAGCGGCTCGGCAGTTCCCAGAACATGGAACGCCGAACACCTCCGATGTTATTATCCTTGAAGTATTAATGCTTAACGAGGTCACTTCAGCACTCTAAATTTCCTAAGGAGGTCGCTTCGGCACTCCGAGCTTAACGAGGTCACTTCAGCACTCTAAATTTCCTAAGGAGGTCGCTTCGGCACTCCGAGCTTAACGAGGTCGCTACGACACTTTAAATTTCCTAAGGAGTTCGCTTCGGCACTCCGAGCTCTACGAGGTCGCTTCGGCACTCTCATGTTCCTAACGAGGTCGCTTCGGCACTCTAACGACTCCAAACGAGGTTGCTCCGGCACTCTCATGTTCCTAACGAGGTCGCTTCGGCACTCTCATGTTCCTAACAAGGTCGCTTCGTCACTCTAAACTTACCAAGGAGTTCGCTTCAGCACTCCGACCTCTATGAGGTCACTTCGGCACTCTCATGTTCCTAACGAGGTCGCTTCGGCACTCTATGTTGGGTTGAGTGTAATCTCTTATCATTTCCCTCCTATTTTGATGATGACAAGAGGTGATTTTAAAGTAATTTAAATGAAACATGTCAAAAACATCATACCTGAAGTCAATATTCTAAAAGCATGTTTCAAATCACATTTATCATTTATGGTCATGATAAATTATTTTACTAATGATATATGTGTTTATTCTTCAGGTACAAACACTTTTGTAAAAGTGTGTCGACACACCCCTCAATGGTATCGACACAACATCTCAGTCTCAAAGGCAAAAGGCTGAAGAATTGCCTAGACTGTGTCGACACAGTCAGAAAGCAGGTCGACATGAGTTGCAGATTCCAGGAATAAGTGTACCCAGGTCGACACACTCTCAGAGCAGGTCGACACTGGACCCAGTTCCCAGAACAGCCAGTTTGCAGAATTGGGACAGCAGGTCGACACACTCTCAGAGCAGGTCGACACTGGACCTAGTTCCCAGAACAGCTAGTTTGCAGATTTGGGACAGCAGGTCGACACACTCTCAGAGCAGGTCGACACGGGACCTTCTTCCCAGAACATCAGTTCTCATATTTGGGACAGTGTGTCGACACCACCACCAGGGCAAGTCGACACACTACGGAAAGTTTGCAACTTAAAGTGGATGGCTGCCACGTGTCAGCCCAGGCCGATGGGGTATCATCCTAGGATCGTGTGCCCTTATACCTAAAGGGTATCTTTGGACTCTTTTGGGTATAAAAGGTCCTCTATTGGCCATCCATCCACAAGAGAGACCCAACAAAGCTCTTAGAGCCTCCTGGAAGTTTCCTGGCGACTACAAGAGGTTGTCTCCCTCCTCTGCTCAACGAGTGCTTCCAGAAGACCAATTCAAGTGTGAGAATTGGAGTGTGATTCTTGAAGAAACCTCTGAAGCATCCCAAGGAAGCAGATCCTGTAGAAGCCTTCGTTGGAGAAGAACTCAAGGAAGATCCAACAACTCCAAAGTGCAGAGCATCGGTTTTGGACTTCAAGACTGCAAGCCTCTTCCCAATCCAAGCTTCTACAAGGGAGTACACTTGAAGAACGAAGCTATTTAATACAATTCACTGTACTTCTGTTCTTCTGAGATATCTTTTGAGATTATGCAAGTGCTTCTGCATAGCTCTCATTAGTGCTCTCATTTTCGACTAGATCTGTGCTAGAAGGTCTATGTCTTGAGTTGGTGTCTAGCAACCATTGTGTGAGCATTGTGCTCAGGTTGTTGTGAGCCGTCGTGCTCAGTTTGAGTTGTCTAACTCAAGGTTGTGTTGAGCAGTCTTGCTCAGTGGTTCTAGAGTAGTCTTGCTCTAGAAGTTGTGTGAGTTGTAAGCTCTCAAGTGTTGGAGTTGTCAGGCTCCAGTGGGTGTGTACCCGGTTGTTTTAGTGAATCCTCACAGGGTGTGAGGGGTGGATGTAGGAATCACTTGGGTGATTTCCGAACCACCTAAAAATCCTTGTGCACTTGTCTATCTATGGTTTGATTTCATTATCCGTTAGATGCTTGCATAGGATCATTTAAAGTTCACTTAATCAACTGATTTCATATCTATTTTTACCAACTCACTCAAATCTTATCAGATCTGTGGTTTTTCACTGATAAAATTGCCTCTGATTCAAAAGTGTTTTTAAACTGTTTAAGCTTCCGCAGAAAGTGGCATAGATCTATTCACCCCCCCCCTCTAGATCTTATCCACACCTTTTCCTCGATCCTTCACTCTAAACTTACCAAGGAGTTTGCTTTGGCTCTGCGCTCCGAGTCCTTAAACGAGATCGCTTCGCACTCCAAACCCACACCAGATTGTGTCAGTAACACGATTGTTAACAGGTGAGAATGAAAAGTAGTTATATTATATAAACGGCCCGAGGGCCAAGGAAAGTGCTTACAAAACACCGATCAAAGCTCGGTGGGGGCTTCGGGTACAAAAACAAGTTAAAGAGGGTCGGCTGGTGGAACAGGGGTAGAAGTGCCAGCATCAGTCTGCCTGGCCTCAGTCTGCCCGATCTCCTCATCGGAATCATCTTCTGCGGGTGGCTGCACTTGGGACAGATCCAGCTCGGGGTAGGCCTTGCCATCGCCTTCAGATAGTGCTTATAACAGTCTTGAAATAGGCCGGTTATCTGGTCGAGGTGCACGTCAGATTTCTTGTATTCAACCACTACCTTCCGACATTCCTCGGCCACGAGCTGAGCAACCTCAGTCTTTGTTTGCTCATGGGCTTTGACCTCGGCCTCCCGTGCCTTCTCTGCTGCCTCCCGGGCTGTCTTCTCGGCGAGTAGCGAAGTTTTGAGCTTATCCACCCCTTGGGAAAGCGAAGCTACCCGGTCTTCAGATTTGGAGGCTCGGGCCGCCTCGGTAGCAATCGAGTTCTTCAGCTCGGCATTCTTCGCCTCGAGAGCAGCGACCTTCTCCTCAACGGCATACAAGCGGCCCTCGGCTGACAGCCGGATCTGGTCCGTCCTCTGAAGGAGGGCCACGAACATCGCCAAATGATGATGCAACCCCCGAAATAGCTCATCGACGAGGTCCGGAGTCTTCATCGACGCGGCCCGGGAAGTAGTGTGGGCCGGAGCGGAGATTCGAGCCCAATCCAGGGGGCTCGACCCGGTAGGCGAGGTCGTCGGGATGCTCGGGCGGCGAGACAGTGAGCCAGCACTCGAAGCTCCACCTTCGGCCAGTCGTGGCTCAGTTGGCCGAGCTCGCTTGGTCGGCTTCTCCGCTACTGTCGTGGTCGAAGGCACCGGCGCAGCCGCTGGCACGGACGGAGTGACTTTCATGGCAAAAGAGGTCGGGGCATCTACGATTTGAACGTCGGCCTCCTCAGCAGGCCTCTTCTCCCGAGCCATTTTTCTCTTCCGCCTGCCTCCCCCATCGGAGAAGCACTGAGCAGCGAGGGCTGCATAGTCGACCTCCTCCTGTCTCTCAGGCGCAGAGGCATTCTTCTCAGCCATTTCTGCCAAAAAAGAGGGTTGTTATCAGTATGGTCCATAGAAATAAAGAATAAACGTGAAGGAGAAAACCCCCAAAGATGTCAGACCTCTGTCAACCCTCCGAATCAATTCGAATAGAGCGGCAGAAGGTTCACGTAGGTCGAGCGTTGTTACCGCTTGCAATGAGTTGAAGTTCGAGAGTTCGGCCTCACTCATGTCGGCAGGGGGGCAAAAAGCCTTGTCCTGAGGGTTGATAGCCGACCAGGTGGTAGGAAAATCCCAATCCTCAGAGCTATGAACGAAACAAAAACTCCTCTTCTAATGGTGGATAGAGGAAGGGAAACGACCAAGGAAATGGCGGCTAGACCGAGCTGATATGTACAGCCAATCCCCTGAGACTTTAATAGAAAAGTAGAAGAAGAAGAGGCAAATGCTTGGTAGGATCTTAGCCATGGTGCATGCCACCAAGAAACCGATAGCCGACCTCCAGGAATTGGGGGCCAACTGAGCAGGGGCAACGCCCAAGTAGAGGAGGAGGTGAAGGAGAAAGGGATGAAGAGGATATCGAAAGCCAGCTCGGATAGCCTCCGAATATAGGCAGAATCCATTCTCCATCGTGTGATGGGCACGGAGCTCGGGGTGGCATAAACAACAAAGTCGGGGGGAAAGCCAGGCCAGGATGATCAACGATCCACTGGAGGGTCGACTTGTCGATCTCAGTGGAAGCACCGGACACAGAATCGGCTGCCTTTCGCACACTGGATGCGGGGGCCGAAGAAGCCCAGGGCACGTACGTCCCCGGGGAAATGACAGGAAAAAACTCATCGGCGGCATCCGACGAATGGGCCACGGGGGAGCCCACCGGAATGGGGGCAGAGCGAGGAGGCAAGGATCTGCTAGGGGCACCCTCAGAAGGAGAGTACCCAGAAGAGGAGGAGGTAGAAGATGAGGAAGCAGCAGAGCCAGAAGGAGAGCCCATGGCTTACCTCAAGAACAAGACGACTGAGGCAAAAGCGCGAGAACAAGAGCTCGGCAAAGACACTCCGTCAGTCCTCCGACACTCAGGTGATCGGCCGCTTCAGAAGGGTAGCTCGTGTGTAAAGGTCCTTTTTTCGGTATCACTTCGATCTTACGAATGCGGATTACCGCCACATTGAAGCGTTGCGATCAGCCCACGCGTCGCCACCCCTGATGCTGGCGAGCTTCGAATGCGGATCATGATCAGAGTGAGAGGGATCGGAAGTCAGAGCATCGATGTAAATGTGCGTCACTTCGCCTGCCGCCATGATTACGAACGAAAATCGAGGCAATGCGGTGTTTCATCCGCTGACAGAAGCGCCAGAAATCATGTCATGACATCCTTTTGTGATCCTGCCAATGCACGGACACATCCTTGCGCGCTGACACAGGGACATTCGGGGGTGGGCGGTCACCGAATCCCAACATCTTCTCCTCGGCCCATGATAAGGTCCCGAGCAGAAGCTGGGGGGCCAATGATACGGGGTGATCCCAAGGGGGCTCGGTAAAAGAGCACGTCAGCATATGCCAAACCAACGAACCACCTGACGACCCGCTCCAAGTGGAAGATAGGGGGTCAGTAATACAGCTCGGCTCCCAAGTGATCAACCGAGTAGATTGACGTCTGCCGAGCCGAGTGGTGTCCACCGAGCTGATGCCAATAACCGAGGCGAGACGCCCGAAACAACACATTTGGCCGAGTCAAGTCCCTCCGTTACCTTCAATGGATGCGCGTCAGCCCAAATTCAATATTGACCCACATAACCATAAGGAGAAGGTCCAGTAATAGAAGGAACCGAAGATCGTGGGCCATGAAGGCTAACCATCATCACACGACCATAATGGGAAGGTCCAATATCGGCAAGGCACGAGGATCGCGATGGTTGGCCACGCACGATCGCCAGCCTAGAGCTTCCGAGACCTATCCAACCACAACTGCCACCCGTTACCCCGGCCTGCAGAAATCAAGGGTGAGGTCGTGGGCACGTCCTCAAGTCACGTCCGGAAATCCAACCTATGGAACCCCTATAAAAGGGAGAGAGATCCTTCATGAGAAAGGTACGCAACAACTGGCCTATAAACTCTCTTGCTCCGACCTCCCGAACTGACTTGATCGTTAGAGTCTTTCCCCACCGAGGTTCCTCGGTGGTCTTGCAGGTCAGAGCTCGGCAACATTTTTTGCCTCGCGTCATCATCCCTTGGGAAGTCGCTCGGCCTGAGCCGATCTTGTTACTCTAGTAGTAACACTTATAATAACAATTACCAGTCAAGTATACAAATGGCACATTTTGTAGCATTATATGGTAGAAATTGCAGATCCCCTATCTTTTGAAATGAAATAGGTACAAAGCAATTACTTGGTCCTGAAATAGTGCAGAATACCATAGACAAAATTCAAGTGATTAAGGAACGGTTGAGAACTGCTCAAAGTCATCAGAAAAGCTATGCTGATCAAAGAAGACGAGATTTGAAATTTCAAGTTGGTGATCATGTGTTCTTGTAAGTGTCACCAACTCATAAAATTCAGAGATTTGGAATGAAGAGCAAACTAAATCCAAGGTTTATTGGGCCATTTGAAATTCTGGAACGAGTTGGTGAGGCAGCATATAGGTTGGCATTGCCACCACAACTCGCTAGAATTCATGATGTCTTTAATGTATCAATGCTTAGGAAATATGTTTATGATCCTTCACATATTATTCAGTTTGATGATATAGAAGTATAAAAAGACTTGACTTATGAGGAGAAACCAATTAAGGTATTGGACATTAAAACACAAGAACTTTAAAGGAAGCATATTTCAATAGTCAAATATAGTGGAACAAGTACAGGAATGAAGAAGCAACTTGGGAACGGGAAGATGTCATCAGAACTAAACACCCAGAATTATTTTTAGGTTAGTACCAATTGCAATTAAATTGACATGTTAGTTAAATTTTGAGGACCAAATTCTTTTAGTAGGGGAGGAAATGTGACACCCCAAATTAATATCAAGTTTGAAACTATAAGTTTAGCATATCTGCACAAGGAAATCATTCAAAGATTTATATTGTTCCTTGTTGGTACCATTTCCAGACATATGTACACCGACAGTGTCACTGGATTTTGGTAATGAAATTTAAGTTTGAAATTATCATAATTATCAAAAAAAATATGTTGATTTCAAAAATGTGAATATTGAGAATTTTTGAATGCACGGTTAATGAGGTAAATCTGATTTATCTATTTTTAGGATAATTTGTACCTAATAAATATTTTTTCATAAAATTAAATAAAAAGTATATAAAACTTACCACATTGTAATTAAACTATGGTTGAAATTTCATTTTGATAGGATGTCATTTAAATACTAAATTAATGTTCCAAAGAAACCTAAATAAATAACAATCTATTTACATAACTAGTTTACGTAAGTTAATTATTCCTTCACCTAGAAGTAACTTGCATCCAAGTGTGAACATGTTTAGGTAGTGGTAGGCATGTGTAAGAATGTACATATGCATTAGTGTCAACATATGTGTGTGTGTATCAAAAGAAATGATAAAATAATAACAAGGAAAGAGATAAGCATTTCTGCATGTACATACATACGTGTAAGTGTGTGCATATTAGTGTAACATGCATGAGTGTGTGAGGTGTTAAGAGAAAGTGGGTGCAATAATGGGAAAGTTACGTGTGAGAGTGTGGAAGTGTTTAGCATGCATGTGCAAGTGTGTATATATATATATATATAGAAAGGGGTTGGCGGTGGAAGCATTGAAGAAGATTGTGTCGACACATATCCTTCAGTGTGTCAATACATACCCTTCAGTGTGTTAACACATCCTTCAGTGTGTCAACACACCCTTTCATCAGGTTGACACACCCTACACTCAGGTCGACCTAACCCTTCTGTGAGGTTGACACACCCTACATTCAGATCAACCTAACCCTTGTTTCCAGTGACTCAAGTAGACACATTCAGTGACTTAGGTCAACACACTAAGTGACTTAGGTCAACACACTCTTGTTTCAAGTCGACGCACCTGTTAATCAGAGTTCTTTCTTGAAATAACTTTTACATAAATTATGGTATATTAAATTCTAGATTTACCTGAAATAATTATTAAGTTACTCACTCTTCTAAAAGTGTTTTATAAAGTATTCATGGATCAACTCTTACATGTTAGCTTGTCTCATATTTCTTGAAAATTCACTTGCAATGTCTAGAACTTGGGATCTCTAGATCTCTCGTGGATTTACAATGCTGGAAGGAGCCAATTTAAGGGCCCTGACCTAGTCCTGGGAGAAGCACTCAAAAGTACTTGTGCCCATGGGAGTGTGAATGGTCTGGTGTGGCATTGCACCTAAAGGACATGTTAAATTTACTAGACATCTGGCTTCCGATAGCGTATATATGAGTACTTGGTGGTTAATATCTAGTTGTTCGATACATGAAAAATTTTCACTTCTGAGAACTTACCCGTATAAACTTGTTTTACTTGACTCTTCTTATTTCTAATTTAATCATTTACTTGATAGTACATACCTAACATCCTTACAGTGACATTCTTGCAATACATGATTCAAGTTGTTCTAATTAAGCTTGACATACTCTCTCATTACCATGTCAATTTTCAGTATACTTATTCATCAAGTTTATGTACCACTGCTTTAATGTCTTAATCACTTACACCCCGAGCAGTGTAAATTTACCTACTAGGCAATTGGCCCATAATGTGATTACAACACTTTTTCCAGGTTCTAGTGAGACCGATAAGGAAGAGGGCGAGCAAAGTACTAAGGAGTAGACCAGAAGAACCACTTTTATACTTTTCTTTTTGTCTATTATTGTATAGTTACTTGGTACCTACCAAGTAAAGAACTATGAGTGTGTGATATAAGGTTATTTTATGTAAATATAATGTCATGTTTTCCTTCTACCCGCATGTTGTTACACTTAATTGAATGACATCTATGTGCACCTGGGCATCACAGAAAATAATTGCATTTGTGTTGTGTTTTGTGTGAAAAATCTATAGGTGTTTTGTCATCATAAAAAAAGGGGGAGATTGTTGTACTTTGTAGATCTTGATGATCACAAAAATACTAATTCTCAATTATGATGAAAAGATCACAAAGCACCAATTGTCATCTTAACGATCTAAGCATTTGATTCACTCATATTTGATTTGAGAGTCTAACTTGTGTGTTAAGTGTGCAACAAAATATGTCAAAAGTCGCACATGAAGTGGACCTTTTAAAGGTCAAGACTTAGACAAAAAGAGAAGACAAGACTGGAATAAGAACTGCACAACTAACACAATCAGACGACCGACTTTGGTAAATCGATGGACCAATTATCAAGAAGTGTCGACACATGCTCTGAAGGTGTCAACAGATTAGGAGATTGGACGACCGACTTTCAAGGAGCAATCGACCGACTATGTGAAGCCCAATCGATTGAAGAACAACAAGGCCCATCTATTGATGATCAAGCAGGAAATTGGACGACTAATTTAAGGACTTCGGTCGACCCATTATGGTCCAATCGATTGATGTTTAGTCCAATCGATTGATGGTGAGAAGACCAATCGATTGATGACCAAGGTTCCGATTGGTGAAGAAAAGATCAGATGACCGATTTAAAGGAATCGAACGACCGACCTAGCCAGTGTTGTTTTGGACTAGGACAATCAAAGAATTGGTCAACCGACTTCACAAAATTGAACAACCGACTTTGTGCAACATGTTGACACAAGAAGAAGAAGTAGGTCGACTCTGAGGCTAAGTCGAGAATCGGACGACCAACCTTGTAAAATCAGTCGACTGATTACGGTGATGAGTTTCCTAATCTGTACAAACCCTTTTTTGAAAGTGGGACTCTTGCCTTGATTAGCACAATCATGTCTATCAGAAATCTTCTAATGGTCTTTCACTATAAATACGACTATGTATCATGATGAGGAAGATAAGGATGGCCGCCTCCAAGAGAGCAGCTCGTGCCCTAGCATTCAGGAGAGAAGTGTGCTTCCCAGAAAAAGCCAACAGAAGCTCTTCACCAGTAGAAGCCTAAAGAATGAGTCTTCATCATCCAAAAGCCTTCCAGACGTTCCAAGAAAAGTGTTCTTCATTAGGAAGGCGTGGACTTGGTGTTGCTTCTTGCAAGACTCTGTTCTAAAGCATTCTACATCGGCCAGTTCTTAACTGTGACATCGTCAGACAAAGACGACTACATCAGGCCGAACTTCTGAGACAGGAGAACTCTATACTTTACTTGTTTAGATTGTTGTCTCTTCTGTCCATGTTTTACATTTGTTCTTCATTGGACCAGAACATACTATGTGGTTAGTGTGTAGTATGTGCGGCACATACACATCAAGTTATCTCATCCCCGGGAAACGAGGTGGGGTTGTGCTTGTCCCCGAAAACAATAGTGTGTGCGTGAGGTCTTGTAAATTGTACCTGAGAAATAAGTTAGTGGAAATCTTTAAGAGGGTGTGAGATAGTGGATGTAGGCACACACGGGGGTGAGTTTGCCGAACCACTCAAAATCCTGTATGCACTTGTGGTCTGATCCTTTTCTTCTTCTTTCTCCATTTTACGCACGTTAGGATAGTTGGTTCTGTTATTTTAATTATTATTCTATTGTGCATCTCACACAATAGGTTTACTTAATTGTGTCTGATCTATTCTGTGTAAAATATTTTTTTAGTTAGGTGATAACCAATTCACCCCTCCCCTCTTGGTTGTTCATCGCACATATGTTCGAGTATTATACTCTTCACTCTGCAAACTGTAGAACATAAAGAAATATGAAGAATCATGAGAGATTTCCCTACCAATGCGAAAAAAAGAGTTCGTCGGGAGTTTCCCCACACTCTGATCATCCTCCACGCACCGAAATTGCACAAATCCACCAAGTAGCAATTGAAAGTCGCCTCCAATCGCCAGAGCGACCTTCTCCTGACTGAGTTAGGACTTCTACACTACTCAGTTGATAAAACCAAACTTAAAATTGTTGAACAACTACCTCTAAGAAATCTAATGACTTTCTTAGATTTTATAAAACTATGTTTTTGCTATGACAAATCTTTAAATATATGTTTTATATCACAAAAATCTTTTTCCAGGAAAGAGTATCCTAAAAATTTCTAAGGCCACAACTATCTCTCAACATACTGAATCCGACTGCCATATTCAATTCCTTCAGAATAGCAGTCAGAAATCAAAGTCCACACTGTTTACGTAGTATTCGACTCATACAGTCGAATACCTTTCTTCAGTATTCGACTCATACAGTCGAATACCTTTGTTCTGCATTCGACTCATACAGTCGAATATCTTTATTCTGCATTCAACTCATGACTTCGACTCTTACAGTCGAATGTCTGCTTTGTATTCGACTAACCTTCAAATCAAATACTTTAGAAACAGTTGGTCAAATCATATTTCTCTTATGAGTCGAATCACTCTTACTTCTTCAATCGACTCATCTGTTCATATTCGACTACGCTGACAAATTCTATACTTTGTACTTTTCACACAATCAGTTCTATATGAACATCATCAAATCTAGTTTGTGTATTTTTAACAACAAGATTGTTGTATGCATATTATCTTAATAACTTCAAAAATATTATTATATATTTCTGACAGGATCTTGACATGAAAGCTCTCAAATTAATTATCAAGTACTGAACACGTTCTGAAAAGTGTCTCCTTAAATTTCTCAGTACTGATGTCCCACTTTGCCTTAATTGTTAGCTTCTCAAAGACACACAGCATTTATGTAAAATTCAGACGCATGGCATCTGACCATCTCACCTACCATTGTCAGACCCATACTTTAACTTTTTGTCTGTCTGTCTGCTATCTGTAATACTGATGGGATACGAGGTTCCATACTTTGTACTGAACTTTTCTGACCCACCTACCATAAGGGTATGGAGATACGTTTTTCTTGTTGTCTTGTCCTTGCAACAGGCATTTATTGAGCATGTGTTCAGCATGCCTCTCCCTCAGCTACTTGCTACAAGAGCTTATCTTCTAGTTGTTAACAAATGAAAGACATCGGGAAGAAGCATACTTGAAGGCCTGTTGGAAATCTCCTCAAGACTCAAAGGATCCCAGAATTCCTCCTCAAACGGCTATATTGCAAACGGCCACAAGCTTCAACGGTCATCTTCTCAAACGGTCATAATTTGAAGACTATAAAAGGAGCTCAAGAGGAAGAGAATTCAGAGATATACAACATACTGAGAGATACATACAGTGATACATAGAATCCACAAGTGTTTCAAGTCTCATTCTCCTACAAGAGCCATTCGACTTCCTCAAGCTCTCTGAAGCCTTCATGCTTGATTTCCTTTGAGAGTTTCCTTGTGCTCAGATAGGAGAAGTTCTGTCTGTCGGTGGCAATTGTACTCAGTGTCAATTCTCTTTAGTCCACCCCCTTTCACTTCAGATAGGATTTAGAATCAATTCTATATATGTTGTATCCATCTGAAGTCTGTGTGTTTGTGCTCAATTTTGAGGCAAACACACCCCTGTCAATTTTTCTTTGTACTTGTGCAGAAGTCTGTCTCTGCACTTTGCCCCTCTTGTGAAGGGAAGGCCTTGGTGAAAAGGCATTTCTGTACCCCTGTATAGGGAAGACTTGCTCGGGAGCAAGTGGGTATTGTAATTCCTCTCAAGGGTGAGAGAAGGCCAAATTCATTGGCAGATTAGTGAAATCTCAAGTGGTTGGCTTGAGGACTGGATGTAGGACTTCCATGTGGGAAGGGCCGAACCAGGATAAAATCTGTGTCTAATTTCTTTGTGTGATTGTTTCCGCCAAGTCTACACTTGAATCACACACATCACTTTGAGTACTAACCTATTCGTTTAGTGCTGTGATTTTTCAGAAGAAATTTTAAAAGATCAAAAGTCCTATTCACCCCCCTCTAGGACTGCTTAGCTTGCCATTTCGATCCAACAAGTGGTATCAGAGCGAGGTCTTCTCAGAAGAATCCCAAAAAGATTTGAGAAGAAATGGCATCTGAAGCTCACAACTATGAAGGTCAATCGGTTACAAGGCCACCATTCTTTGATGGTGAAGATTATCAATATTGGAAGATGAGGATGGAATGCTTCATCAGAGGTACTGACTTCGACCTCTGGCGGGTAATAGAACAAGGTGATTTTCAAGTCCTTGCAGAATCCTCTTCTGGTGCTCTTTCTATTGGTGACAAAAGAAATATGTCTCTAAATTATAAAGCAAAAAATTATCTATGCTGTGCTTTATCTAAAAGAGAGTTTAATAGATTATCAGCCTGTAAAACAGCAAAAGAAATGTGGGATAAGCTACAAGTTACATATGAAGGCACAGATAGGGTTAAGCAAACTAGAATAGACATACTTGTATCTCAGTATGAACAATTCAAAATGCTTCCAAATGAGAATATCACTCAAATGTGCAATAGATTTTCTAATATAATTGTAGGTTTAAGTGCTTTAGAGAAAAATCTGACAAACGAAGAAACTGTTAGAAAAATATTAAGATCTCTAACAAATGTTTGGACACCTAAAGTCACAGCCATAGAGGAAGCACATGATTTAACACAATTAACTATTGATAAGTTAATAGGATCCCTCATGGCACATGAAATAAACATAGAAAGGTTCTCTGAAAATTCTTCAAAGAAGAAAATTTTAAATGCTTTAAAGATTGCAGATTCCTCTTCATCTGAGGATTCCAAAGAGAAATCAGATGACAGTGATGATGAGGCTATGCTCTCAAGGAAGCTGCAAAGAATCTTGGCTAAGAAGAAGAAATTTGGGTCAAGGAAATTCTTTAAGAAAGACAAGAAGAAAGAACCTACATGTTATGAATGCAATCAGCCAAGACACTACAAATATGAATGTCCCAGACTCAAGAAAAAGGACCAAGTGGACAAATCAGATAAGAAGAAAGGAAAAGAAAAGAAGTTCAGAAGATTCAAAAAGTAGGCTATGGCAGCAACATGGGATAATGAAGATGCTACCAGCTCAGAGTCTTCCAGCTCGGAATCTAAAGAAGAAGAAAAGGCAAATCTAGCCCTCATGACAGGACTAGAATAGGTAAATTCTGAAACATCTTTTACTTCCTGTTCTGAATCTGATTCTGATAATATTGAAGATGCATTTAACGAGCTCTATGAAAAATACAAATCCGTGGTAAAACAAATAAAAATAGTTAAGCTAAATTTAATCAACCAAGAAAAGAGCAATACCTTTCTTAAAAAGGAAACTGAAAGGTTGAATCAAAATCTGAATGAAACTAAAAGAGCAAATGAGTTACTCTGTGAAGATTTGAAGAATAAAAATAGCAAAATTTTAGAATTAGAATCAAATCTAAACTTGCTCAAAAATGAAGAAAAATTAGTAGAGGAAAATAACTATCTAAAAGCTACCATTGAAAAGATTTCTAATTGCAAAACCTCACTATTTGTTAGAATTAAAGGTTCTAGATCTGGTAGAAAGAAATATGGATTATGATACACTCCTCCACATAATAAAGAAGAGATTATTTATCCAGAAGTGTAAATTTGTGGCTGAAAAGAACATAAAAAATACTAAAAAGGTAAATCAGCATAACTATAAACAAAAACAGAAATTCAGCAACAATGTGCACAGGAAAAATGATTTCAGTTTGTGTTGTACTCATTGCAATCAATTAGGACACACTGTTAGCACCTGCACCACTAGACATTTAAGATGGATTCCTAAAACTAACCATCATGGACCCAAGAAAATTTGGGTACCAAAAGTTACAACTTAGCCTATTTTGCAGGGCCGGCTGAGGGCATCCAAATGGTATTTGGATAGTGGATGCTCAAGGCATATGACAGGAGATAGGAAGCTTTTCACCAGTTTTAGAGAAGAATCCGGTCAAGTAACTTATGGAGATAATGGAAAAGGAAAAGTGCTAGGATGTGGAACCATTGGTACTAAAGAGAAGAATCTAATTGAAGATGTTATGTATGTAGAAGGTTTGAAGCACAACTTGATCAGTATTAGTCAACTATGTGATAAAGGGCATTTAGTAAGTTTTCAGAATGACAAGTGTATAATTCAGAAGCACAACAAGACTGTCTTTGAAGCACAAAGAGTGAAGAATCTGTACACATTGCAATTAGCAGAGTTAAAAGAAGTAAACTTGTGTCTAGCTACCACCAAAAGTGATGAATCTGATCTTTGGCATAGAAGACTTGGTCATGCTAGCACTTCAGTGATCAAGAAGTTGATAAGGCATGATCTGGTTGAAGGACTTCCCAAACTCAAGCTCAGAAAACATGGAATATGTTCAGCCTGTGCAAAGGGAAAGCAGACCAAGACCTCTTTTCAGTCTAAAACAATTGTTACAACTTCCAAGCCATTGGAACTAATTCACATGGATTTGTTTGGACCAATGAGGACAGTCAGTCTTGGTGGAAAATTGTATGGCTATGTGCTTGTTGATGATTATTCAAGGTATACTTGGGTATCATTTTTAGAAGCCAAATCTGAAGCTTTCTAAGCATTTCTGAAGTTCAGAAAAGTAGTTCAGAAAAATCAGAAATTTCAGATCACAAGTCTCAGGTCAGATCATGGTGGTGAATTCAAAATTGAAGATTTTCTGGAGTTCTGTGAGGAAAATGGAATTAAACACAACTTCTCAGCTCCAAGAACACCCCAACAAAATGGAGTAGCAGAAAGAAAGAACAGAACACTATTGGACATGGCCAGAACAATGCTAAATGAGTATAATCTACCAAAGTACTTCTGGGCAGAAGCAGTGAATACAGCTTGCTATATCATCAACAGATGCATGATCAGACCAATTCTGAAGAAAACACCATATGAGCTATACAAGGACAAGAAGCCAAATATCAGTCATCTCAGACCCTTTGGTTGTAAGTGTTTCATTTTAGATGCTAAAAGTGATGAGGGTTTTCTCTTAGGATATGTTTCAAAACCTAGAGGCTACAAGGTATTTAATAGAAAAACTCTAACAATAGAGCAATCAGTTCATGTATTATTTGATGAAACTAACCCCTCTATCAGAAGGATAGAAGAAGAAGAATGTGTTGATGATCTGTGCAGGGATCTAGAAAAGACATCTCTTGAAGAAGAAGGGAAAGATAAAGAAGAAGAAGATCCTCCATTAGAAGATCTTCAACAACAAGAGGAATCACAAGAAGGACTACCTAAAGAATTGAGGTATCATCGGGACCATCCTAGAGAAAACATAATAGGAGATCCTCAATCCATAATAAGAATAAGAGGTATGCAAATTCCTTGTGACTTCTCTGCATTAGTTTCACAAGTTGAGCCTAAGACAATCAATGATGCACTGAATGATGAATCTTGGATCCTTGCTATGCAAGAAGAGCTTAATCAGTTCAAACGTAGTGAAGTTTGGACCCTTGTGCCTAGACCTACTGATCATCCAGTTATTGGAACCAGATGGGTTTTCAGAAATAAAATGGATGAATCAGGGGTAATAACTAGGAACAAAGCTAGACTTGTAGCTCAAGGATATTCCCAAGAGGAAGGCATAGATTTTGATGAAACCTATGCTCCAGTTGCTAGATTAGAGGCAATCAGAATTTTATTAGCTTATGCTTGCTCTCTTAATATCAATTTATTTCAGATGGATGTTAAAAGTGCTTTTCTGAATGGTTTTATTAAAGAAGAAGTATATGTTGAGCAACCACCTGGTTTTGAAGATAATAAGTATCCTGATCATGTTTTCTGTTTAAAGAAAGCACTATATGGTCTGAAACAAGCACCAAGAGCTTGGTATGAAAGATTAAGTACTTATCTTATATCACATGATTTTATAAGAGGAAAAGTAGATAGCACCTGATTTATAAAGAAATTTTCAGATGGAATCTTAATTGTACAAATCTATGTTGATGACATTATCTTTGGATCTACTAATGAATCACTCTGCAAATTCTTTGAAAATTTGATGCAAAGTGAATTTGAAATGAGCATGATGGGTGAACTTAATTATTTTCTTGGATTGCAAATTAAGCAAACCAAAGAAGGAACTCACATCTGTCAAACCAAATACATTTCAGATTTACTGACTAAGTATGGCTTTGACAAATGTAAGCCCTTAGGAACACCCATGAGCTCAGGCATTAAGTTAGACAGTGATCCTCTTGGCAAAAAGGTAGACCAAAAGACCTATAGAGGAATGATAGGATCACTGCTCTATCTCACTGCAAGTAGACCAGATATAATGTTTAGTGTTTGTCTCTGTGCAAGATTCCAAGCTGATCCAAAAGAATCTCATGTTCTTGCAGTAAAAAGAATTTTCAGATATCTCATTAATACAAGTAACTTAGGTTTATGGTATCCTAGATGTTCTGATTTCAAGTTGATTGGTTATAGTGATGCTGACTATGCTGGATGCAAATTAGATAGAAAAAGCACCAGTGGTACATGTCAAATTCTTGCAGGTTGTTTGATATCTTGGTCTTCTAGAAAGCAGAATTCAGTAGCTTTATCCACTACAGAAGCTGAATATATTGCAGCTGGAAGTTGCTGTACTCAACTCCTATGGATCAAGCATCAGTTAGAAGACTATGGTCATCAACTTCAAGATATTCCAATGCTTTGCGACAACACAAGTGCTATAAATTTAACAAAGAATCCAATTCAGCATTCAAGAACCAAGCATATTGAGGTTAGACATCATTTCATCAGGGACCATGTAAGTAATGGAAATATTTCTCTTGAATTTGTTTCTACAGAAAATCAATTAGCAGATATTTTTACAAAACCTCTCCCTGAAGATAAATTTACTTCAATAAGAAGAGAAATAGGTATGTGCAATTCTGATTAAACTAATAAAGCAGTGTTTGAATTGCCTTGATAAAACCTTCCTTGAACTGTCTGTGAAAGTATCCTGAAAATCGCTAAGTCCTATATTCGACTCATGCATTCGATTTATGAGGAACCGATGCATTCGATTCATGTTATAATGATATATTCAACTAATGTAGTCGAATACCTAATTCGATTCATTAAGTAAATTTAAACCGACGCTTACCTTTCAGAATTCTTTTAATTACTTAATTGAGGTAACTGACACCTCATTAAGGCGCGTCCATTCGTAATTAAACGGTCAAATCAATCATCGCGTCCATTCGTAATTAAATGGTCAAATCAATCATCGCGTCCGTTCATCCTGAAATCAAGCGTCAGTTACCTTTTTCTTATATAAGAAAACCCCTTCTCCTTTCAAAACACCCGTTTGAAATCCCCTTTCGACTCACCTGTCTTCTTGCATTCTTCGCGCCTTCACTGTGCTCCAGCAAAGGACTCTCCAGAATCCATCTGAAACCTCATTCCTCCGGAAGAAAGGTAGGATCCTTCATCCCTACTGGTCATTTCTTTCTCTCCTCTGAAGGTTTCCTAAGTCCCTTTCGTTTCTTTCATCTAGATGGCTTCCCTTAGGGCTTCCGAGTCTGTCCAGTTGACCCCTGACCAACTCCAGCGTCTTGCTAAGATTCCCATTTGCTCTGGGAAGGCTGTTGAGTTCTCTCATTTGTCTGGAAATTTATCTTGGGTAGAAGAGACTCTGAATGCTATGGGTTGGACCAGAATGTGTCAGATTTCTAAACCCTTTGTTGCCGATGCAGTCAGATCTTTTTATGCTTCACTGCAAGTCTCTGCTGGAAACTCAGTTGTAGGGTATGTTAAAGGCACCAAAATCATAATTTCTGAAGAGCTTTTGGTCGAGTTGCTGGATTGTCCCAACTCAGGGCACAGGCTTAGTGAGTTCATCCCCTTAGAAAAGCAAAAGCTAGGGATTATTGGTAGCCTGGGGACCCTCAGCAAGCGAGGACTTCAAGTCAATGAGTTGTCTGCTGAGAAAAGACTGATTCACTCTATTATTACCAATATCATCACCCCTAGAGCAGGAACTCATTCTTCCATCACTGCTAGGGATGGTAATTTGCTATTTTGGGCAATTCAGAGGCACAGGGTGAATCTGCCAGCAGTTATTCTGGAGAAGATGATTGCTTCAAAAGACCTCCAAGAATCTCTTCCATATGGATCTCTACTGACTCTTATCTTCAAGAAATTTTCAGTAGATCTATCTGGAGAAATGTTTGTTGGTAACAAGGAGAAGATTGGTATTTTCACTCTAAAAAGAAGCCAGTACTCCTTGGTTGGTAAGAAGCAGAATTTGTGGTACAAAAGTTCAGTCCCTGAGTGTGAGCATGAAGTATATCCTGATGAATCCTTTGTCTCACTACTCACTCATGAAGCCCCTGCATCCGAAGTTCAGCATGAACATCCTTCTATCCAGATCAGATCTGAAGAGTCCATTCCTGTGCAAGAAGATGTTCCACCAACCATTCCAGTTCAGATGTTCCAGAGGACACCATCAATGATGTCCTAAGAGATCTCAGAGGCAAAAGAATCATTTCTGAAGATATTCCAGCCTCTTCCCCCCAGGATCACCTCTTTGAAGATAGAGAGCCTGACAACTCTCCTTCTCAGTTTGAGACCCGGCCAAGGTCTCAGGGGGAGAGCAGCAACAGCCTCAGTAATATTTTGGAAATGGTTAGAAGTCAGAATGAGAACATGTCAGTTCTCCATATGCAAGTTGTTCTGTTAGATACTAAGTTTGATAGCTTGTCTGAGGAAGTCAAGCAAATCAAGGATCTCCTATTGCAGTTGGTGTGCCAACCAGGCACCTCTAGGCCATCAGGGCCTTTCTCCTCACAGCAGCAAGAAGAGACAGTGCCAGCTCAAGAGAATGAATACCAAGCAGAACCTCAAGTACCTATACCTGAGGAACCAGATCTTGAGCAACCTGTCAAAGAACCAGCAGTTCAGGCTGAAGAGCAGCCTATTGAATCTGAGCAGCAGCAAGTTGAGCAGACCACTGAGCAGCAGGCTCAGTTGGCAGTAGTTGTATTTAAACCAAGTGATCAGCAGCAGCAGCAGCAAGTGCAAGAATCAGAAAATCAGCCAGAAGAAGTGGCAACAGTTGTAGAGGACCCTATACAAAAGGCAGCAGTTAAGAGACCTCTCGAGCCTTCTCAAGATCGTCAGACTTTTAAGAGAAAGGTGAAGAGGATATTAGTCAAAGATGGTGTTCCTGTCAAACCAATCCTCTCTTCTCCTTCTTCCAGAGCCACATCTCCCACTGATACACCTGAACCTGAACCTGCTTCATCAGCACCACTATCTCCACACTCCTCCTTGGATCTACTTCCAGTAATCACTCATGTAGATTCCTTCAAACAGGACGTTAAATTCTCCATCTACCCCTTGAAATATCAAGTTGAACCTCTTGAAGAGTTCACCATGACTCTCTCAACTCAACCTCCTCATTTTTATTCCTCTCTTCCTACAGCCTCAAAATCTGACTCCAAGAAAACAATGATGCCTTTAGTTGAGATACTTCCTAGTATCCAACTGTCAGCCTCCAAAGGACCCAAATTGGGACACAAACCTTCCTCTCTACTTCCTCCGTTTTGGTATGCCTTCACTCATCACTCTGAACAACACATGAATTTGTTCAGAGAATATCTTGCTATTAGAGCCTTTTTGGAAGTTCATGAGTTGCCAGATTTCACATTTGAACACTGGCTTCCTATTTTGATTCAAACTTCCCAACTTTCTCTTTCTGATCTCCAACTCATATCTCGGAAGAGCCACTGCCTCACTCCCCAAGAATTTGTTGATCAATACCCTGAAGAGGCCGCCAGGTTCTTAGAAAATCAATCCAGAACCCATCACTTGACAACTGCTCAGCATCTTTCTCTTAGATTTCATGCCCTTTTTGCAGAGCATCTCAGGGCCTCTCAGGCCAAGTATCTTGAAATGAGATCTTTCAACCATGAAAGGTTCAAACTGGGATTGCATGATGTTTCCAGAGGGCAGTATGAGAATTTGCTCCGAGGACAAAGAGAGATTACTCCTTCCATGACAGTGGCCTTGCCGTCAGGACTTCATCCTCCTTTGGTAGGAGCAGTCTCCTACAGAAGAGAATTTTCTGAAATATTCTTCAATAGATTCCTCCGGATTTCTGCCAGATTCAAAATCAAGTACAAATCTAAGCTCAGTTTCCAGAGGTTTATATTTATTCAGTTGTCAAAGAAATCCAAGCATCTCCTTGATATCCAGCTCAGTTTTGCTGAATCCGAAAGATTCACCCCTGAGCAATGGGAAGCAGCCTATCCATCCTACCACTCTCAGTGCCGAAAAATGAAACTCAACATCAATCAATTTCACTCAAAAGTTCTCATGGATTTCCATAAGAGTGTCACTCATCGTTGGGCTGAGAGGTACCTCATATACTATAAGGCTAAGGATGCAGCCATCTCACATGGCCTCTATTGGAATCTGACCTTCAACGAATTCCTCCAACTGGCATCCACCAAAAAATTTGTGCCTCTCCGAATCAAGATGGACATTGACAAGTTTCACTACAAGATTGGTTGGTACAGGAGGCGCCACGTTAAGTCTATCAAAAATTACCCTCCACCAACCCAGCCTACAATGTTGATGATGCTCTCTTTGAACATTCCTTCAACAAGAATGAAGAAAAACTCTGGGAGCTCATCCAACCTTCCTGAAATCAATCCCTGCTTCTCTGTTGTTGCCTCGTTCAGCTAGAGTCTGAACTTTTTAGTTGTAATTTCTTGTTTAAACCTGCTTGCTACTATGTACTGTTTGCCATTTTATAGATGCAATTTCTTTCTACTTGTGAAATTCTCAAATGTTTTATCCTTTCTGTTAATGTCACAAAGGGGGAGAAAAAGGTATAAACATAGCATATGATACATATCTATTTAAAGATTTTTGTCATTAACAAAAAGGGGGAGAATTGTTGAGCAACTACTCTAAGAAATCTAATGACTTTCTTAGATTTTATAAAACTATGTTTTTGCTATGACAAATCTTTAAATATATGTTTTATATCACAAAAATCTTTTTTCAGGAAAGAGTATCCTAAAAATTTCTAAGGCCACAACTATCTCTCAACATACTGAATCCGACTACCATATTCAACTCCTTCAGAATAGCAGTCAGAAATCAAAGTCCACATTGTTTACGTAGTATTCGACTCATACAGTCGAATACCTTTCTTTAGTATTCGACTCATACAGTCGAATACCTTTATTCTGCATTCGACTCATACAGTCGAATACCTTTGTTCTGCATTCGACTCATACAGTCGAATACCTTTCTTCAGTATTCGACTCATACAGTCGAATACCTTTGTTCTGCATTCGACTCATACAGTCGAATATCTTTATTCTGCATTCAACTCATGACTTTGACTCTTACAGTCGAATGTCTGCTCTGTATTCGACTAACCTTCAAATCAAATACTTTAGAAACAGTTGGTCAAATCATATTGCTCTCATGAGTCGAATCACTCTTACTTCTTCAATCGACTCATCTGTTCACATTCGACTACACTGACAAATTCTGTACTTTGTACTTTTCACACAATCAGTTCTATATGAACATCATCAAATCTAGTTTGTGTATTTTTAACAACAAGATTGTTGTATGCATATTATCTTAATAACTTCAAAATTATTATTATATATTTCTGACAGGATCTTGACATGAAAGCTCTCAAATTAATTATCCTGTGCTAAACATGTTCTGAAAAGTGTCTCCTTAAATTTCTCAGTACTGATGTCCCACTT